>CM055737.1:728460-783460 GCA_029465975.1 Dallia pectoralis | reverse complement strand
TCCCCTCTACCCTGCAGACTCCTCCCACTATACCCTCCTCCCCTCTACCCTGCAGACTCCTCCCACTACACCTCCCTCTACCCTGCAGACTCCTCCCACTACACCTCCCTCTACCCTGCAGACTCCTCCCACTACACCTCCCTCCCCTCTACCCTGCAGACTCCTCCCACTACACCTCCCTCTACCCTGCAGACTCCTCCCACTACACCTCCCTCTACCCTGCAGACTCCTCCCACTACACCTCCCTCCCCTCACCTCCCTCCCCTCTACCCTACCCTCCCTCTACCCTGCAGACTCCTCCCACTACACCTCCCTCCCCTCTACCCTGCAGACTCCTCCCACTACACCTCCCTCTACCCTGCAGACTCCTCCCACTACACCTCCCTCCCCTCTACCCTGCAGACTCCTCCCACTACACCTCCCTCCCCTCTACCCTGCAGACTCCTCCCACTACACCTCCCTCTACCCTACAGACTCCTCCCACTACACCTCCCTCTACCCTACAGACTCCTCCCACTACACCTCCCTCCCTTGTATACTTCCTTCTGTTGACATATATTTTTGTGTGTCTGGTGAAACAAGCTATTTTGTTTTATTTTTGAATGCTATGATGGGTAATAAAATTTGTTTGTCTTTTGATAGATTCCATTTTTTCAAGTTATTTTTAATAAGCATTCTTCATATGGTGATTTTATACAGCTGATCTGTGCATACACAGTCTTGTATGGTATGAATATATCCTCAAGTCCAGCTGATCTGTGCATACACAGTCTTGTATGGTATGCATGCTTTAAATAGTCAACCTAGTTCCAGTCCAGTGAAGTCAGGGGGGACAGCATCACTGAATAGCCTTCATCTGAACAGGACCAAATAAGAGCTGTGAGTGCCTGTCTGCATGGCAGAACTACATGTGAAACCTTGACCCGTTTGTGTTCAGCTATGAATGAAACTAAATGAATGATGTTTGTTTGAAGTGGTAGGTAGGACTTGATGCGAACTTGTAACCAGAGACAGACGGGTACCAACCAGTTTATATGTAACTAGAGTCATTCATTGAGATGTTACCTGTGCTTCTTTACCTGTGGTGTCACCTGTCTATGAAGACTCTGAACTCAGAACATGTTGTGTCACGCCTCCTGTCATTCACACAGAGGGGTCAGGGGTCACAATGGGGTTAGGGTAGCGGGGTCGGGAGGGAGGATAATGACCTCAGAAAGATAATGTGTGTGTGTGCCGGCTGTGATTTAAAACACACACATCATTATACATAGCTTTGAATGCAGACAGACAGGGTGTTCCATAGGTGATGAATAAAGGGTGAAGAAAGTGATGTGTTACTGCCAGGTTTCCACAGGCAACATGTCATTAGATGCATACCTGCTGACCGATGACATCACTAGCCAGGCCTGTCATAGGACAGGACATATCGGTCAGGACAACCAATGAGATGAGCCAAGGTTGGGAACCATGGTGACAGTATGCTGATGTGGGAAGACTTCACTGGAATGACATCATCACAGGAGAGCTCCAAGTCCATGTCAGGGTTGTATAAAAGCAGCAGACGTTTGTGAGCGGGACAAGAAATAATGTGACGTCATCCTGTTGTTTTTCCTGCACCCCACAGCCTGTTGTTACTCCTGCACCCCACAGCCTGTTGTTACTCCTGCACCCCACAGCCTGTTGTTACTCCTGCACCCCACAGCCTGTTGTTACTCCTGCACCCCACAGCCTGTTGTTACTCCTGCACCCCACAGCCTGTTGTTACTCCTGCACCCCACAGCCTGTTGTTACTCCTGCACCCCACAGCCTGTTGTTACTCCTGCACCCCACAGCCTGTTGTTTCTCCTGCACCCCACAGCCTGTTGTTACTCCTGCACCCCACAGCCTGTTGTTACTCCTGCACCCCACAGCCTGTTGTTACTCCTGCACCCCACAGCCTGTTGTTACTCCTGCACCCCACAGCCTGTTGTTTCTCCTGCACCCCCTGTTGTTACAGCCTGTTGTTACTCCTGCACCCCACAGCCTGTTGTTACTCCTGCACCCCAGCCTGTTGTTACTCCTGCACAGCCTGTTGTTACTCCTGCACCCCACAGCCTGTTGTTTCTCCTGCACCCCACAGCCTGTTTCTCCTGCACCCCACAGCCTGTTGTTTCTCCTGCACCCCACAGCCTGTTGTTACTCCTGCACCCCACAGCCTGTTGTTACTCCTGCACCCCACAGCCTGTTGTTTCTCCTGCACCCCACAGCCTGTTGTTACTCCTGCACCCCACAGCCTGTTGTTACTCCTGCACCCCACAGCCTGTTGTTACTCCTGCACCCCACAGCCTGTTGTTTCTCCTGCACCCCACAGCCTGTTGTTACTCCTGCACCCCACAGCCTGTTGTTACTCCTGCACCCCACAGCCTGTTGTTACTCCTGCACCCCACAGCCTGTTGTTACTCCTGCACCCCACAGCCTGTTGTTACTCCTGCACCCCACAGCCTGTTGTTTCTCCTGCACCCCACAGCCTGTTGTTACTCCTGCACCCCACAGCCTGTTGTTACTCCTGCACCCCACAGCCTGTTGTTACTCCTGCACCCCACAGCCTGTTGTTACTCCTGCACCCCACAGCCTGTTGTTACTCCTGCACCCCACAGCCTGTTGTTACTCCTGCACCCCACAGGCTGTTTGTTGCCCGGGTGATGCAGATATAGAAATATTGACATTTTCAAGAGAAAAAATCGGTACAATTTTGTGTCTCTCTGTCCCTCTCAGTCTCTCTCCCCCTGTCTGTCTTTCTCTCTCTCTCTCTCTGTCTCTCTCTCCTTTCTCTGAGTCACCTCTCCATGAACAGGTTGGCCCCTCCCTCCAATGACGTCATTGTTCTGTAAATAGCAGCAGTGTCAGGCTTAATGCTCACTGAGAGGCTGGTGGGGTGCGTGTGTGTTGCGTATCCTGACTGTCAATATCCCATGAAAACAAAGAGACCATACCGAGAATACAGTAGAGCTCATTAGAACACCGAGATGGAACAGTAGAGCTCATTAGAACACAGAAATGGAACAGTAGAGCTCATTAGAACACAGAAATGGAACAGTAGAGCTCATTAGAACACCGAGATGGAACAGTGAAATAGAGGGGGGTCAAATAGAGGGGGGCAGCAATCTGGCTTTACAATCACCGAAAGATATTCCTGGTCAATTTTCCAGATAATCATTAAATTGCATTGTTTTCAAAAGCACCACTGAGATGTATAACATATGAAAGCAATTGGGTGACGTCAGACGTATTTTTCACAATGGCTTTAACATCCTTTAACACACGCACACACACACACGCACACACACACACACACACACACACACACACACACACACACAATGTGGTGGGTGTCTGATCATTTTATTGTATGTCTGCCTTGCTTGGATGCTTTGTTGTGGTGTGCATGTGTGTTTGTGTATGCTGACATGTTACCATGGGAACCAATATTACCCTCTGCCTGCATGTGTTCCAGACAGAATTCGGTTGTTTTTATATTTTGGTTGGAATCCAGCCAGGGCACAACCCACACCTCCACCTTACTACAACCTTACTACAACCCACACCTCCACCTTACTACAACCCACACCTCCACCTTACTACAACCCACACCTCCACCTTACTACAACCCACACCTCCACCTTACCAACCCACACCTCCACCTTACTACAACCCACACCTCCACCTTACTACAACCCAACCCACCCTCCACCTTACTACAACCTCCACACCTCCACCTTACTACAACCCAACCTCCACCTTACTACAACCCTCACCTCCACCTTACTACAACCCACACCTCCACCTTACTACAACCCACACCTCCACCTTACTACAACCCACACCTCCACCTTACTACAACCCACACCTCCACCTTACTACAACCCACACCTCCACCTTACTACAACCCACACCTCCACCTTACTACAACCCACACCTCCACCTTACTACAACCCACACCTCCACCTTACTACAACCCACACCTCCACCTTACTCCACAACCCACACCTCCACCTTACTACAACCCACACCTCCACCTCCACCTTACTACAACCCACACCTCCACCTTACTACAACCCACACCTCCACACCTCCACCTTACTACAACCCACACCCACACCTCCACCTCCAACCCACACCTCCACCTTACTACAACCCACACCGCCACCTTACTACAACCCACACCTCCACCTTACTACAACCCACACCTCCACCTTACTACAACATTACTACAACCCACACCTCCACCTGCTCCACCTTACTACAACCCACACCTCCACCTGCTCCACCTTACTACAACCCACACCTCCACCTTACTACAACCCACACCTCCACCTGCTCCACCTTACTACAACCCACACCTCCACCTTACTACAACCCACACCTCCACCTTACTACAACCCACACCTCCACCTTACTACAACCCACACCTCCACCTTACTACAACCCACACCTCCACCTTACTACAACCCACACCTCCACCTTACTACAACCCACACCTCCACCTTACTACAACCCACACCTCCACCTTACTACAACCCACACCTCCACCTGCTCCACCTTACTACAACCCACACCTCCACCTTACTACAACCCACACCTCCACCTTACTACAACCCACACCTCCACCTTACTACAACCCACACCTCCACCTTACTACAACCCACACCTCCACCTTACTACAACCCACACCTCCACCTTACTACAACCCACACCTCCACCTTACTACAACCCACACCTCCACCTGCTCCACCTTACTACAACCCACACCTCCACCTGCTCCACCTTACTACAACCCACACCTCCACCTGCTCCACCTTTACTACAACCCACATGTCGTACCACTGACCTTACAGTATACAGGTATGACAGCAGTGCAGTTGAGGAAGATCCACTGTGCAAAATGGGCAAAAGTGAGAAGAAAGGGTGAAAACCAGACGACAGTTAACACATACTGTGATCAGATAAGAGTTCAGACAGGAGTAGTTTAAAGGCAGATAGAGTTCAGACAGGAGTAGTTTAAAGGCAGATAGAGTTCAGACAGGAGTAGTTTAAAGGCAGATAGAGTTCAGACAGGAGTAGTTTAAAGGCAGATAGAGTTCAGACAGGAGTAGTTTAAAGGCAGATAGAGTTCAGACAGGAGTAGTTTGACAACGACCTGCCGACTGAGAAGTAAAGCTTGAACTGGGGATTAGGTTCTTTTCTGCAAGACAATCCCTCTTTTTAAACCCTGGTTCTGGTTCTAAAGTCCAAATATGTTTAGCAAATTCCATGGTTGTTAGTCGCTCTACACAACCCAACATCACACAGCACCCTGTCAAACTAGCAGAACTGGTATAATTCCTGCATACTGGGCTGCTCTTTGGACCAACTCCAAGTGGCTTGTAACAATGCATTCTAGCCCACACCTAAAACATAGGACCTGTTTAGCCCTTTAAATGTAGTACAGAAGACAGTCCACAGTGGAATGCTGTTTAATGTTTATTGTGATATCAGATACTTTACAATACAGTGAATCACATATGACATGTTTTACTAAGACCGAATGCAAAGCAACGTATGTAGTCAAATAAAAATAAAAAGCATATATCTTTCTTTGCTTTGAATGAAAGAAAATAAAGTAAGCAGGCACACCGTAATCTAATGGTTAGAAACATGCTTTAGAACTTCTGTTTAACGCTTTATTATAAAGGACCATTTCCCAACTTTACAATCTGTTCCCTGTATATCCACACCTGGCACCTTATCCCCTATGTAGTGGTCTCATTAGGGTACCATTTGGGGTGCTGCCTGTAAAAACACAGTATATCCAACAAGCAAAGGTCAGAGGTCAGCGCCAGTGTCACCATAACAACATTGAGAACAGGGAAAACAATCAACGACAGCAGCACGTGTAACGTGTCAGTGATCACGTGTCAGTAATCAATCACGTGTCAGTAATCAATCACGTGTCAGTGATCAATCACGTGTCAGTGATCACGTGTCAGTAATCAATCACGTGTCAGTGATCAATCACGTGTCAGTGATCAACCACGTGTCAGTAATCAATCACGTGTCAGTGATCACGTGTCAGTAATCAATCACGTGTCAGTAATCAATCACGTGTCAGTAATCAATCACGTGTCAGTGATCAATCACGTGTCAGTAATCACGTGTCAGTAATCAATCACGTGTCAGTGATCAATCACGTGTCAGTGATCAATCACGTGTCAGTAATCAATCACGTGTCAGTGATCACGTGTCAGTAATCAATCACGTGTCAGTGATCAATCACGTGTCAGTGATCAACCACGTGTCAGTAATCAATCACGTGTCAGTAATCAATCACGTGTCAGTGATCAATCACGTGTCAGTGATCAATCACGTGTCAGTAATCAATCACGTGTCAGTAATCAATCACGTGTCAGTGATCAATCACGTGTCAGTGATCAATCACGTGTCAGTGATCAATCACGTGTCAGTGATCAATCACGTGTCAGTGATCAATCACGTGTCAGTGATCAATCACGTGTCAGTGATCACGTGTCAGTAATCAATCACTTGTCAGTGATCAATCACGTGTCAGTGATCACGTGTCAGTAATCAATCACGTGTCAGTAATCAATCACGTGTCAGTGATCACGTGTCAGTAATCAATCACATGTCAGTGATCACGTGTCAGTAATCAATCACGTGTTAGTGATCACGTGTCAGTAATCAATCACGTGTCAGTAATCAGGTGTCTTTCAACGGTTTGCCAACACAAGTCCCGGGAAAACAGAGCCATTCTATAACCATCAACAGAACAATCCGATTCAGAACCTTCTGCAGGACCACAGAGGCCACAACCAACAGGCCCTGGGCTGGTTTTGGTTTTGTCTGAGCGGTTTGAATCTCCAGGAGTCAGGCGCTTCAACAAACAGCATCTGGTCTGTAGAGTCACCAGGTATGTAAAACCTGAAGTGTACATATTATTGGTATAAAATGATGGTGACACTGATGGCTGTTAACCGGGGTGGTTGTTGGATTGAAGAGAGACCAGACTTGGGTTCAGTGATACCAGGGAATAAAGGATGTTGGATTGAAGAGAGACCAGACTTGGGTTCAGTGATACCAGGGAATAAAGGATGTTGGATTGAAGAGAGACCAGACTTGGGTTCAGTGATACCAGGGAATAAAGGATGTTGGATTGAAGAGAGACCAGACTTGGGTTCAGTGATACCAGGGAATAAAGGGTGTTGGATTGAAGAGAGACCAGACTTGGGTTCAGTGATACCAGGGAATAAAGGATGCTGGATTGAAGAGAGACCAGACTTGGGTTCAGTGATACCAGGGAATAAAGGATGATGGATTGAAGAGAGACCAGACTTGGGTTCAGTGATACCAGGGAATAAAGGATGTTGGATTGAAGAGAGACCAGACTTGGGTTCAGTGATACCAGGGAATAAAGGGTGTTGGATTGAAGAGAGACCAGACTTGGGTTCAGTGATACCAGGGAATAAAGGATGTTGGATTGAAGAGAGACCAGACTTGGGTTCAGTGATACCAGGGAATAAAGGATGTTGGATTGAAGAGAGACCAGACTTGGGTTCAGTGATACCAGGGAATAAAGGGTGCTGGATTG
Source organism: Dallia pectoralis (assembly GCA_029465975.1). Taxonomy (NCBI): domain Eukaryota; kingdom Metazoa; phylum Chordata; class Actinopteri; order Esociformes; family Umbridae; genus Dallia; species Dallia pectoralis. The sequence continues at coordinate 775,839 of CM055737.1, read as the reverse complement.
AAGAGAGACCAGACTTGGGTTCAGTGATACCAGGGAATAAAGGGTGCTGGATTGAAGAGAGACCAGACTTGGGTTCAGTGATACCAGGGAATAAAGGGTGTTGGATTGAAGAGAGACCAGACTTGGGTTCAGTGATACCAGGGAATAAAGGATGTTGGATTGAAGAGAGACCAGACTTGGGTTCAGTGATACCAGGGAATAAAGGGTGCTGCTCAACACAGGCTGTCCTTTACTGCGGGTTTATTAGGGAGAATCCAGCTCACCTATACTCTCTACAGATAACAGATCTCAGATCAGCCCATCCTATTGAGCCAAACTATGACAGTGAAACCGGGATCCTACCCAGTTGGACCTACACACACAATAATAATACTTTCAAATAATAGAGGTTTCTAGAGAAACTCTGTAGCTGGCCATCAAGCCCCCAGATCCCTGGGAGAAATAATCTAACAAGAATAAAACATAAAAACACCTAAAAATGCAACATAATGAGGAAAAAGTACACACTCCTGTGTGTACAGCCACACACACACACACGCACGCGCACACACACTCACACATAAAGCCAGAGGTACAGCTAACCAAAGTGCTTCAAGTTGAGAAGGTAAAGTAACTAACCCAGTAGAAATATAAAAGCTTCAACATGATACTTTATGTACAAAATAGTGTAACAGGGAAAGTGTCTGTGGGTAGTTTTGTTTCAGAAGATGCCTCTGTCAAAAGGTCTGTCTGCTTTGCATTGTCTTCGTCAGTTAAATGAATACAGATATCACAGGTCCGGTGGCCCCACCCATACCCACAAAGCCCCAACCCCTACCCACAATCCCCTCTCAGTATCTACATGCAGGTCTGATTAATGACCCCTATATCTCTTCCATCAACATAAATATTTACATTTACTACTTTAAATGAACAAGCCATTAAAGTCTGTTGTTACTCAAAAAAATAACATACATGTATATATTTAAAATGTAATTTTCCATCGTCTATACACATAGATTTGGGTTTCTTCAAATATTTGGGCTCTGGTATGGTAGTTTCTGAGTTCTGGACGGGGGGTTAATCATGTTGTCCAGAACACATTAAGGATAGAGGCATAAGATTCATTCAGCTTAGAGGCAAACTAACAAGTCAGAGGATATTGACAGAAGCTGCCATAACAGCCGTTCATTCATTATCGGACAGCAAAAGGTTTAAAGATAAAGTGCAAAAACAGCTAGGAACAGACAGGGACAATGGAGGGTATTTCTCCAATAGCAGCAAAGCATTGCAATAAACACATGAAATAGCGTTATTGTTTGGACTTTATAGCAGCAGAAGCAAAGTGACAACAAGATCTTTAGATTCAAAGTGACTTAGGATAACAGAAGGAATATGAAGATGATCTAGCCAGCAACCACCTAATTCTCTACAGCATTACAATAAGATCATACAATCAATATTTTAGTGTCTTTAAAGAGAGACAGACAGACGCACGAGCAGACAGACACACGAGCAGACAGACACACGCACGAGCAGACAGACACACACACACGAGCTGACAGACACACGAGCAGACAGACACACACACACGAGCAGACAGACACACGCATGAGCAGACAGACACACACGAGCAGACAGACACACACACGAGCAGACAGACAGACACACGAGCAGACAGACACACACGAGCAGACAGACACACACGAGCAGACAGACAGACACACACAAGCAGACAGACACACACACACGAGCAGACAGACACACACACGAGCAGACAGACACACACACGAGCAGACAGACAGACACACACACGAGCAGACAGACAGACACACACACGAGCAGACAGACAGACACACACACGAGCAGACAGACAGACACACACACACGAGCAGACAGACACACACACACGAGCAGACAGACAGACACACACACGAGCAGACAGACAGACACACACACGAGCAGACAGACAGACACACACACGAGCAGACAGACAGACACACACACGAGCAGACAGACAGACACACACACACGAGCAGACAGACACACACACACGAGCAGACAGACTTTTGCCTCTAAACCATGAATCTGAGGCCTCTGCAGATTAAGTGACTTGCTTCAAGTATGAAACAGCTGCATGAATAGTTCTGTTCTAACCGTCTCCTCCTGACAGTTCTGTTCTAACCAGTTCTAACCACCCAGACGAAATGCTAACCAGTAACATCATTGTTCTTTTACCCAGTAAAACTCAAAGCAGAAAAACAACCTCATCTTCATCCTGTTGACTGAAATCAGAAAATCACATCCCTCTAAACATCACTGAGAGGGAGGAGTCTGGAAGAGGAGGGAGGAGCCTGTGTGAAGAGGGAGGAGCCTGTATGAAGAAGGAGGGGCCATGTCAAGTTTAGCTCTATATCATGGCTGATGAGGAGGTCACAGGGTCACATGGTCTTTATGAAAGGTCCTACTGCTCTGGTCAGTTCCTTGCACAAAACCACGCTTCACAGCCAGAAGTGAAGCCTGTGTGTGTGTGTCTGTTTCTGTGCATGTGTGTGTGCACATGTGTGTCTGTTTCTGTGTGTGTGAAGGATGCAATACAGTAGGTGGTTGATGGTGATTGGTTATCGCTCTGTTAAGTCTGAGAGATCCAGAGCTCTGATAAGTCAGAAGTCATTAAAAAGAAGTGATGAGACAGGACATGATGTCACAGGAAATCACTCCCAGCCGTTGTCCTTGATCATGTGAGCCAGCTCGATGATGAACTTCCCCTCCTTGTACTTCTGACTGCTTTCAAACGCATGTTCCTGAAAGAACAGACACATGTTGATTCAGTTATTACATACGTTTAGACGGCACCAAGACAGAATTATAACATCCCAGAACGTTTTGAGCTAGCATTTATCTAGGTAATGTTTGGTAGTAGTGAGTGAATGAGCTGTTCCACAGCATCACATAAACCAGGAATAAATACACACATCATTATCAATTCCTGACAGATATTCCACATAAACCAGGAATAAATACACACATCATTATGGTTGCCTGACAGATATTCCACATAAACCAGGAATAAACACACACATCATTATCAATTCCTGACAGATATTCCACATAAACCAGGAATAAATACACACATCATTATGGTTGCCTGACAGATATTCCACATAAACACGAAACCAATCACACTTGGGACCCAAATAGTCACATTAATTTGTTTATTATGAAACAACTCTGTCTGCAATCTTCTTGTGTTTTAGCTTTGTACGGTTCAGCCTATAAACATTGATTTAAACAGCATGACTTCAATAAACACTTGTGTTTTCATAAGTGTTTGGCAAATTGTACAAGAAAAAAAGTCAAGAAACATCGATTAACCGAGTGAAACGGAGTACAATATCTCTGTAACTTACGTATTTCCAGCCAAGCGTGGTTTTACAGTTTTCACAGTATATGTCCGCGACAGCGTGTAAACCCGTTAGAAGGACCCGTTCCTCTGCTGGACCACAGCCAACGTTCACTCTACAGCCAGACAGGACCGTTAGTTGTCTGACTGACTGGGTCGCTAAAGTTTGCCTCAACAGAGACTTCTGATAAGTCATGAAAGGATTCAAATACTTACACAGAGTTAAACAGGTAGGCTCGCCCCTGGCTGCCCTGAAACGACTGAAACAGAACAGAGAAAAAACACACACGTTAGTTCACCAGAAAGAAATCACAGGAGAGCAGCACAGTTCAGCCCGTCAGACAGACAGACAGACAGGGTAATGTAATAACAGCATACAGACAGGGTAATGGAATAACAGCAGACAGACAGACAGGGTAAAGTAATAACAGCAGACAGACAGACAGGGTAATGTAATAACAGCAGACAGACAGGGTAATGTAATAACAGCAGACAGACAGGGTAATGTAATAACAGCAGACAGACAGACAGGGTAATGTAATAACAGCAGACAGACAGACAGGGTAAAGTAATAACAGCAGACAGACAGACAGGGTAATGTAATAACAGCAGACAGACAGGGTAATGTAATAACAGCAGACAGACAGGGTAATGTAATAACAGCAGACAGACAGGGTAATGTAATAACAGCAGACAGACAGACAGGGTAATGTAATAACAGCAGACAGACAGACAGACAGGGTAATGTAATAACAGCAGACAGACAGACAGACAGACAGACAGGGTAATGTAATAACAGCAGACAGACAGACAGGGTAATGTAATAACAGCAGACAGACAGACAGGGTAATGTAATAACAGCAGACAGACAGACAGGGTAATGTAATAACAGGAGACAGACAGACAGGGTAATGTAATAACAGGAGACAGACAGACAGGGTAAAGTAATAACAGCAGACAGACAGACAGGGTAAAGTAATAACAGCAGACAGACAGACAGGGTAATGTAATAACAGCAGACAGACAGACAGGGTAATGTAATAACAGCAGACAGGGTAATGTAATAACAGCAGACAGACAGACAGGGTAATGTAATAACAGCATACAGACAGACAGGGTAATGTAATAACAGCAGACAGACAGACAGGGTAATGTAATAACAGCAGACAGACAGACGGGGTAATGTAATAACAGCGGACAGACAGACAGGGTAATGTAATAACAGCAGACAGACAGACGGGGTACAGTAATAACAGCAGACAGACAGACAGGGTAATGTAATAACAGCAGACAGACAGACGGGGTAATGTAATAACAGCAGACAGACAGACAGGGTAATGTAATAACAGCAGACAGACATACAGGGTAATGTAAGACACCAGTATGACCTCCAAAGACACTCTTTCTATATTACTGAAGTTAAAATACTTGTTCCTCAGCCCTTCGAGGTTCACACACACTCTTGGCCAGGTGCCAGGAAAACACACATGTGAGAAATGTAGACAGCTGGAGGTGAATGACAACAATACAGTGACAGTAGAAGGTCAGGGCGAGATGGAATGCTACCAAACATTAAGGACAATTCAGCTGCAGACCTCATACCGGACAAAACCCTAACTAAACCCTAACTAAATACTGAATAAGTACTGAATAAGTACTGGATAAGTACTGGATAAGTACTGGATAAGTACTGAATAAGTGATCATAGCCACAGAACTCAAACTGGACTCAAAATACATTGTTATCCATAGAAAACAGATCTGGAAATAAATATGCCTGAAGACGGATAAGAACATAAAAGATCCACCAAACAAACCCAGTCCACTACTTTCTCCATGTTCTGTACGGCTTGTAACCCACTCTAGAGGTACCATCATATACACTGATAAGAGAAAACACTATGACCACTCACAAGTCACATGTATAGTGAAAACATTGATCATCTAACAAGGACAAATGTCACAGTCTTGGTAGATAAGATGGTAAGCGAACAATCAATTCCCAAAGGTCAACATGAGACAAGGGCCAAAGTGCTATGGCCAGAGTTCTGGGTCAGATCTCTGAAACTTGTGGGGTTCCCAAAGTCTGCAGTAGTGAGAATGGACTGTGGTCAGAGGAGGAAAAACCACCAACCAGTAACAGGATGTTGACCACCTAATCAATGTACAACAAAGGCTATCCCATCTAGTCCGAACCAACAGAGTACACATTATAGTACGTACTACAGTACGTCGTACTACAGTACGTAGGGTAGGAACCCTGGGCTAATAGTTTAATGCCGTGGGAAAATGAAGACATGGATATTGGTTATGTTTACAACGCTATTAGTGCTCTCTAGTTAGCCCCAGGTTAACAGGTTAACAGGCTGTGATTCCACATTGAAGACTTTGTCTAACAGATCATTTGATTACAAACTCTTTATGGGTCTCTAATATTGTCATATGTGAAAAGTGCAGCTCAGGTTCCACCTCAATTTGTGGCAGTGTGCACACGGCCTGTAGCCCCTTGTAAAGCCAGGTCTGCCAATCGAGGCATAACTCGATAGCAAATCCAATGCGTAGTCAGTCTGTACTCTGTACTGAGTCCAGGCATGTTTCCGTTTCTGACTCCACCTTCTCTCCTTACACATACATCGTCTATTTTGGGGTGCAGTGGGAGGGAAGGGGGTAGGGTCTTCTTGTGAGAGCAGATCAATGGTCTACACCAGGGCTATTCAATTAATTTGGAATTGGGGCCAGTTCATGAAACTGAGGCAAAATAAGGGGCCGGAGAATATGAGTAATTATATGGTAACAAATAGAGAAATTACAACAACATACTTGAAGGAATCAATATATCAAAGTTAGCATGAGTTGTCTTAAAATGCCTTCTCAAATTATACTCCTTGCACACGGCGAGGCACTCGTTGCAGATTAAGCACACAGGATTCACATCAATGGCAATAAACGCGTATTTATCTGTCCATTCATTGTTGAACTGCCTGTTGTCCGAGTCAACTTTTATTTTTTTTAAGGTAGATATTGACATTTTAAACTTTGTGTTTATATCGAAATTTATATCGAAATTACTTCGTGCTTGGCTTGAAAGAAAGTCAGAGCGTTTCGGTCAGAGCTCGGCACTAGAGCGCACCGCGAATGGGCGATTTTGATTGGTCATGTACCTGTTTTGCCACCATGGCTTAAAGAAGTGCATATCGCCTCATATTGCACGAAATAATTTACAATTAACAATAGTCATGCGGTGTATGAAACTACCCATATGTAATAACTATACACAGTTGCGAAACTTTGTTTTTTAAAAAGTGTGTGGGACATTGCTAACACAATGCTAAATAATAAATCAGATGTATGTACAATAACCTTACGATGTCCAGCAATCGATCTAAATAGTACATTGGGTTTAATTTGTAGTTTAAGTGTGTACTTAAATGGTCCAGTGGCAGAATTTTTGCCAAGCGTGTCAGAGGTTCTGGGTTCTAGTCCGCACTCGAATAGATTTTTTTTTCTCATCAAAACCGATTATGGTTATGAGTGGATGAATATCAGGCAGGGACACGTTTGTGTGCATTTTGTTTTGTAATTTCACCGTAACGAATAGTCACCACAACGGATTGAAGCGCGTGTCCGAGTAAAGACAGTGCGGCGTGTGCGCGAACCACAAGAGAACACAGTATCCGTGCCTGTCAGGAATACGCTTAGAAACAAGGTTGTGGTTCCAATCGCGGAACGCAATATATTTATTGACAGATGTGTAGAAAAGCAGAGGAATAGTCAGGCAGACTGGGTTCTGTCTCGGCAGATCAGAGTTCGAAGACGGTACCAGGGATCGGACAAGGACAAGGTCGGTAAGGCAGGCTGATGATCGGGAACAGGAATCACTGGTAGACACAAGACAGGATTAGGCAGACTCGGAGAACGGGACAGGCTAATAACTGGTACACTGGTAATCTGATCAATCGTATTCATAAGCGCTCAGTAAGTCAGGAACGAACACTACCTCGTACTGATCGAAAGACCAAGTGCTACTTTTTTACCCCAACTAATTACTGGCAGGTGTGCCTAAAACTCAGGTGATCCTGATCGGGGCTGATCTCTCCCTCTCTCCGGAGATTGGGGAGCTGTCAAAGCTGGCATAGAGGAGGACAAACCTCCGTTTCTAACAGCGCCACTGATCGCGGCTGCAACGAGCACTTTGATCACTTGATTTATAAAGCAACACATTTCAGCACTAGATAGCCTCTTATTTAACAAACGAAACGAATGAATTAAAGACAGAACGAAATGAATGCTCTGCTAGTTCACTGGAGATTTATTTATTTATTTGTATTGGTACATTCGTGCCGCGAGATGTTTCAAAAGTGGTGGGGACAATTCCCACCCGCAAATTACGCCTAAAGGGCCGGTTCAAAATCCCTCAGGGGCCGGACCCGGCCCGGGGGCCGCCAATTGAATAGCCCGGGTCTACACAAACCAGGTTAGACAGCACTAAGATCTCCTTTTGCAGACCTACATTTAAGCACAGAGATCCTCAGTCCACTCATGACATTGGTTTGTTTCTAATAACATCTGTTGCATATATATTATTCCCTAAACAGATTAATGGTATAATGTAGGTGGTATGTTGTTAGAGGGAGCGTTACTTTTCATATTACATCAGAAATGAGTCTTTCTGTTTTCAGAATTGCATGGATCACAGGTGTCAAACCAGTTCCATGGAGGACTGAGAGTCTACAGGTTTTTGCTCTCCGTTTGTTCTGTCATTGCTTGGTTTTCATGTCCAGTTTCATTTGTTTGTAAAGTTGTGAACTTGCAGCATTTCTATGAATGTACAGAGGAGTTGGTATCTCAGTGGTAGAGTGCATGCTCTGTATGTATGATGTCCTGGGTTCCTATTGGAGGAGTTGGTATCTCAGTGGTAGAGTACATGCTCTGTATGTATGATGTCCTGGGTTCCTATTGGAGGAGTTGGTATCTCAGTGGTAGAGTGCATGCTCTGTATGTATGATGTCCTGGGTTCCTATTTGAGGAGTTGGTATCTCAGTGGTAGAGTGCATGCTCTGTATGTATGATGTCCTGGGTTCCTATTGGAGGAGTTGGTATCTCAGTGGTAGAGTGCATGCTCTGTATGTATGATGTCCTGGGTTCCTATTGGAGGAGTTGGTATCTCAGTGGTAGAGTGCATGCTCTGTATGTATGATGTCCTGGGTTCCTATTGGAGGAGTTGGTATCTCAGTGGTAGAGTACATGCTCTGTATGTATGATGTCCTGGGTTCCTATTGGAGGAGTTGGTATCTCAGTGGTAGAGTGCATGCTCTGTATGTATGATGTCCTGGGTTCCTATTGGAGGAGTTGGTATCTCAGTGGTAGAGTGCATGCTCTGTATGTATGATGTCCTGGGTTCCTATTGGAGGAGTTGGTATCTCAGTGGTAGAGTGCATGCTCTGTATGTATGATGCCCTGGGAACTTATTCTCAATTGACCTACCTGATTAAATAAAGGTTAACTCACTTGGTAGAGTGAGCACTCACACTAATGTAATAACGAGAAGAGCACTCACACTAATGTAATAACGAGAAGAGCACTAATAAATAGAGCACAAAGAAATGGAAGACTAAAAAGTGGAGCTCCACGTTCCAATAGATCCTTAACTATGTTAGCACGTACAGCAAAAGAATAACTAACCGTTACTTCACCAACATCTCACTGGCTAATCAGCTTAGATTGTCTGCAGTGGAAACTGCACCTTAGTAAACAACTTTATTGGTTCTGTTCTGGACAGCAAAATGATGGAACATTTATTTCATTGCAATTATGTGTACGTGTGTGTGTGTGTGTACGTGTGTGTGTGTACGTGTGTGTGTGTGTGTGTGTGTACGTGTGTGTGTACCTTGGATATGAGTTCATCGTGGTTAGCCAGGTGGGCCCTGCAGTGTGTGTGAGTGTGTGTGTGTGTGTGTGTGTGTGTGCGTACCTTAGATATGAGTTCATCGTGGTTGGCCAGGTGGGCCCTGCAGTGTGTGTGTGTTTGTGTGTGTGTGTGTGTGTGTGTGTGTGTGTGTGTGTACCTTGGATATGAGTTCGTCGTGGTTGGCCAGGTGGGCCCTGCAGTGTGTGTGTGTTTGTGTGTGTGTGTGTGTGTGTGTGTGTGTGTGCGTACCTTGGATATGAGTTCATCGTGGTTGGCCAGGTGGGCCCTGCAGTGTGTGTGTGTGTGTGTGTGTGTGTGTGTGTGTGTGTGTGTATGTGTGTGTGTGGGCCCTGTGTGTGTGTGTGTGTGTGTGTGTGTGTGTGTGTGTGTGTGTGTTCATCGTGTGTGTGTGTGTGTGTGTGTGTGTGTGTGTGTGTGTGTGTGTGTGTGTGTGTGTGTGTGTGTGTGTGTGCGTACCTTGGATATGAGTTCATCGTGGTTGGCCAGGTGGGCCCTGCAGTGTGTGTGTGTGTGTGTGTGTGTGTGTGTGTGTGTGTGTGTGCGTACCTTAGATATGAGTTCATCGTGGTTGGCCAGGTGGGCCCTGCAGTGGATACAGCTGTAGGTCCGATGGCAGGAGGGGAGGTAAGCCTGGAACGTTTTCGACTTGGTCATCTTCACCATGTCACATGGGCGTGGCTCTAGGCTGTGATTGGCTGCTGAGTCTGAGGCCGCGGCGTCCGGGCTAGCGGCGGACGAAGAGCAGCTCTGCTGGACTTGCTGACAGAAGAAGCACTGGAAGATGCAAGCAAAAGCCGTCGTTGTTGAGGAGTTGGGGTGTGGCAGCCGGCTCCACACAGCAACCACGAGAAACTACACCTGGAGGAAGAACGCGTCAGAATACACACCATTAGATGGAGAACCATCAGCTGGAACAATTAGATGGAGAACCCTAACTCTGAGGTGTGGGATTTCTAAACAGAACAGGTCATCTCATGTATACAGTGCATATCAGAGAAAATATCAAGCCATGAAGTGTAAGAACTGTCTGTAGACCAAAATCTAATTTTGTTGATTATTACTGATGTGGGAAATTGCTAAAGCACTGAGAGTTCCTGATAACTCTGTGGGAACCAACAAGACTAAAGCTTGTGTATTGCGAGTGTATTGACAATACAGAATAAAATGCTGAATAAACATATCCTGGTTTGCTTAGTTACTTCCATATTGTTCTAGGTTCCCACAACAAAAACATCTTTGACACGTCTCAGAAAATGTAGCATAGTGGAAACAGGCAAGAAGGGTGAACAAGAACACAATTTATATTGAACAAAAACACCTTTATATAAGTACAGCAGCTATGCCTTTTGATTACATAAATGCATTTCACCAAAAGTGACTCACAAATATAGATGATGTCATTAAACAAAATGAATGAGCTCTTCTTGTCCTGTGAATATGCATAACAAACGTATTCAGTCACTTGACAAAGATATGGTGTCCTGTGTTTTATTTTAACCATAGATGCAAAAGGTTTGATTATATGTCTGGTAATCATGCAGAGCCCGTACTGTGTTCCTCACAATCAACAAAGCTGTAATCAATCAGTTCTTTAGGTTGTACCCCAAATACGATCATATCTCAACGATATGTTCCATGATGTCACCAGCACCAGAGTTTGGTTGTTTCATATATATATTTTACAAACAATGAATATACATTGTGGACTAACTATAAGAGTTTTATATAGTGTATTACCCTGGTAGACAACTCGCCCCTCCAAATGGGATGTTTATATTTGGAGCAGTGGGTAGTGTGCCACGCTGCAGAGCTAAAGGCCGAAGGTCGCTGGTTCGAATCCACCAACCAGACGTGACACTATAAACAAACTCAGTGAGAGCAACTGACAACATGTAACTTCTGGTGGAAAAGTGAACTGCTTTTAGAGATGGTTGACTACTGGGTGGGTTGTCATGGGGAAGTTAACAACCAGTCAATAGCCAATGTCAAACTCTCGCTCAAAAAACTTGAATATCGAACGACAAGCTGCACAATAAACTTGTAGAGCATACCAAACACCTTTCAAAATAGAAGTGCATTCCTGGCATAGTGAAAGTCACAGAGAGAAATTGTTTCAGTGTTAGAACCCCAAACCTTTATTGATAATAAATATTGCAAATGTCAATGACAAAACCGGACTCCATTTGTTTGAATTATTCAAAATCTCCAATAAAATGAGTGCCTAAAATTGGGCCATTCAAGCTTTATTTCGTGACCACTTAAACCACAATAAATAAACAAAATATAGTACTACTTTAGGCTCAAATGAGTCCTCTGTTTGGTGTGTTTTTGGACATAAACTGTCAAACCAAATACCGTTATTTTTCACCTAATTATGACAACTTCCGTTGAAGTGCGTGGAGCGCAACTTGTGTGTTGGGGGGAGGTGGGGTTAATCAAGAGCCCGACTGACGACAGCATATGTGACTGCCTGCTTGATGAGATTATTCTATTTGGTTTCCTTGACTGGCTGTAATATCCATTCTGCCTCTGAAACACCATGAATACCTGATTGTCTCCTAGCAGACCAACCAGCCTTTCACATGGCAGGAATCCCCAAACTGTCCAGGTATATGCTCAAAGTGTTACGTCTGGTCTAACATATACTACATATAAGTATTACGTCTGGTCTAACATATACTACACATGCCCAAAGTATTACGTCTGGTCTAACATATACTACATATAAGTATTACGTCTGGTCTAACATATACTACACATGCCCAAAGTATTATGTCTGGTCTAACATATACTACATATAAGTATTACGTCTGGTCTAACATATACTACACATGCCCAAAGTATTACGTCTGGTCTAACATATACTACATATAAGTATTACGTCTGGTCTAACATATACTACACATGCCCAAAGTATTATGTCTGGTCTAACATATACTACACATGCCCAAAGTATTATGTCTGTTCTAACATATACTACATATAAGTATTACGTCTGGTCTAACATATACTACATATAAGTATTACGTCTGGTCTAACATATACTACATATAAGTATTATGTCTGGTCTAACATATACTACATATAAGTATTATGTCTGGTCTAACATATACTACATATAAGTATTACGTCTGGTCTAACATATACTACATATGCCCAAAGTATTATGTCTGGTCTAACATATACTACATATAAGTATTATGTCTGGTCTAACATATACTACATATAAGTATTATGTCTGGTCTAACATATACTACATATAAGTATTACGTCTGGTCTAACATATACTACATATAAGTATTATGTCTGGTCTAACATATACTACATATAAGTATTATGTCTGGTCTAACATATACTACATATAAGTATTACGTCTGGTCTAACATATACTACATATAAGTATTACGTCTGGTCTAACATATACTACATATAAGTATTATGTCTGGTCTAACATATACTACACATGCCCAAAGTATTATGTCTGGTCTAACATATACTACATATAAGTATTACGTCTGGTCTAACATATACTACATATAAGTATTATGTCTGGTCTAACATATACTACATATAAGTATTATGTCTGGTCTAACATATACTACATATAAGTATTACGTCTGGTCTAACATATACTACATATAAGTATTATGTCTGGTCTAACATATACTACATATAAGTATTATGTCTGGTCTAACATATACTACATATAAGTATTATGTCTGGTCTAACATATACTACATATAAGTATTACGTCTGGTCTAACATATACTACATATAAGTATTATGTCTGGTCTAACATATACTACATATAAGTATTATGTCTGGTCTAACATATACTACATATAAGTATTATGTCTGGTCTAACATATACTACATATAAGTATTATGTCTGGTCTAACATATACTACAACATATACTACATTATGTCAAATAAACATTTTATTGACTTATTTATCGTGACTTTTTGGGACAATGGCTGTAGCCTTTTAATAGTTTTAATAGTTCAGACATAAACCCAAGCCGCAGTTGGTGTGGAAAAAAACCCAAAGGAGATCAGATCAGAGCGCTCGAGCTGCTCCTCACAATAAAGGAGAACAACTCCGCGTGCGTCTCACCAATACAGGAAGAGGAGAACCAAACAAAGACCTGCCACCGTTTAGTCCAACATTAACCCAGCAAACCAGCCCGCTGGTAATTGTGTGGTAGAAATTAATTATAACACAACATATAATATTATAGCGGGGGGGGGGGGACAGGATATAAGTTTATCGACCATAATAACAGAAAATATCATCTCATTTCAACAACAAAGCGTTTGGTTACATTTTAGATAACTTATTATCACCAGACAGCATAATGCATGGACTTGTCATCATATAATGACACATTAATCACATTCTGAACACTATAACCGACCCGAAGCCTACAGAATAGCATACACACTTACAACTGGACTTCTGAGACAAGGTAGGATAGACACAAACCAATTTAATCCATCTCATCTGCCACGCACACACACATACGCACGCACACACACACACACACACACACACACACACACACACACACACACACACACACACACACACACACACACACACACACACACACATACATACGCACGCACACACACACACACACACGCACGCACAACTCACCTGAATCGAATCGGTCCACAGCGGATGTTGACATAAATGGACTCGTTCCAGTTGTTCCTATAATCAGACGTCTGTCCTCTATATAATATCATATATAATATGCGTGTGTGTGGTCCAGTTCTGGGTTGTCATGTGCACAGCAGGGACCATTAAGTTATAAAGCACATCTCCTCTCCTCCGTCAAGTCTTTGTTGTTGCTCTTTGTGTCGGTCTGGTTACTTTGGGGAAAACGTCACTGGTGGGCGTAACCTGATCATAACTGACAGCGGCAGCAGCCTATTGGCCCTCTATTGAAGAAACACCCGGATGTAAATAAATAAATCCAGGGGCCTCGGTGATATGAGATAACATGTGATCTATAAGCCACTGGATAAATGGGTAAATACTCCATCAAACATAAGCTGCAGCATATATGCCTATATGGACACTCTGAAGGTGCCTTTCATTGTCTGTTTGGAAGAATATTGTTTACCTCATATTAAATATTCATGTTAGCTCAAATGTTTTTCGATCTTGATTGCATATGTGACAAATGTTGCTATTAAGCCAAATATATTGGGCATTTCACCATATTGAATGACAAACACTCCTGAAAGTTAAACTTAATGAATTTATATCAGGTTACTATAATAGTGTAAAATGCATCTGGCGGTCTGGGTTGGGCTTATTTGATAAATTATGGGTTGGGCTTATTTTATAAATTATATCACAGTTGCTCTGTGATAGGATGCCTAAAATAGCCATGACATATATAGCCAATGGAGCAACACTTATCTCTTCAGCACGAAACTTTCGTTACATTTCCAGGAATAAAATCACAAGAAAAGATACTAGGCTAAACGCCAACTCCTCTATCTGTCTCTGGTCGACCTTGTTGATGAGTCTTCATGTGACAGAATCACTAGGTGGACCAACAGACTTTGATTCACAAAGACTTGTGTTGTCATTAGGCAACATGGTGGTTTACATCGGCACATTTTATTAATATTTATTCTGTCAATTAAAGAAATGTTGGTTTTGTATTAACAACCGAGCGTCTGTTTTGTTTTGATCACGGCTTATGGCAACAGAGGGAAAGACCTCAATGAACCTATAGGAAGACAGAAGCCATGAGCAGTGCTGATGATGTCATGTGTTTGTATTCTGCGTCGGATGGTTTGGTGATGCTCAGTCACCTCGCATGTCACCTCTGATGTCACCTCTGATGTCACCTCTCATGTCACCTCTCATGTCACCTCTCATGTCACCTCTGATGTCACCTCCACCTCTCATGTCACCTCTGTCACCTCTGATGTCACCTCTCATGTCACCTCTCATGTCACCTCTCCTGTCACCTCTGATGTCACCTCTCATGTCACCTCTCATGTCACCTCTGATGTCACCTCTGCATGTCACCTCTCATGTCACCTCTCATGTCACCTCTCATGTCACCTCTCATGTCACCTCTCATGTCACCTCTGATGTCACCTCTGATGTCACCTCTGATGTCACCTCTGATGTCACCTCTCATGTCACCTCTCATGTCACCTCTCATGTCACCTCTCATGTCACCTCTCATGTCACCTCTGTCACCTGTCACCTCTCATGTCATGTCACCTCGCATGTCACCTGTCACCTCTCATGCATCACCCTCTCATGTCACCTCTGTGTCACCTCTCATGTCACCATGTCACTCACCTCGCATCTGATGTCACCTCTGTCACCTCTCACCTCTCATGCATGTCACCTCACCTCTCATGCATGTCACCTCACCTCGCATGTCACCTCGTCATGTCACCTCTCACCTGCATGTCACCTCTCATGTCACACCTCTGTCATGCATGTCACCTCATGTCACCTCACCTCATGTCACCTCACCTCATGTCACCTCGTCACCTCTCATGTCACCTCATGTCACCTCTCACCTCTCATGTCACCTCGCATGTCACCTCTGATGTCACCTCGCATGTCACCTCATGTCACCTCTCATGTCACCTCTCATGCATGTCACCTCTCACCTCTCATGTCACCTCTCATGTCACCTCTCATGTCACCTCGCATGTCACCTCTGCATGTCACCTCGCATGTCACCTCTCATGTCACCTCTCATGTCACCTCTCATGTCACCTCTCATGTCACCTCTCATGTCACCTCTCATGTCACCTCTCATGTCACCTCTCATGTCACCTCTCATGTCACCTCTCATGTCACCTCTCATGTCACCTCTCATGTCACCTCTCATGTCACCAGCATCTATATGCGGAATATGATTATCGTTTAGCCAGATCGTGAAATCAGATACTGAGTGATTATTTGTTGTCACTGAGCGTCAGCCTACAGCCAGAAAGCATCAATGAGATATCAGTCACAGTGACCTTTGAAAGACACGGCCGGAAGAGTCAAAACAAGTCCCACCAAAGCATGTGGTTACATCATATTAACTATGACAGGTTAAAACTCATGGCAATAACATGTGGACACAATGCCCACGTTGTTAACTCCCCTGAACAATACATAGGGAACCATAATATAAACATACTTACGCAAAAAAATAAGTATTCCCCGTTCAACGGAGAAGGCAGAGATGATCACCCCGTTGGATCCCGGTCACACCCCAGATGTGGGTCCGTGCGTGTTCAGACCCAACACGGTGACGTCACCAATGTGTTGGATTCATATTGTCATCCTGTCCAGTGGGTCCCAAATGTCCATGTCACAAACTAATAAAGATGATTCAGGGCTAATCTATATCTTGATCTGGAAAAACGACTACGGCTGAACAACAAAAGCATAAGTTTTTGGGTTCCCCCACACCAACCCAGCTCCTGTCTATGGGTGCATCCTATTAATAGCCTTATACGCGGTGGGCTCGGTTCGGGTTCCAGTCGGGGCAAACCGGGCCAGATTGCGACAGAATTAATTCAATGCAGAACAAGCCCGCAGACAGAGGTAGTTAAAGGTGAGATGTAGCCGGGTCGAGTCTGGTTCCTGCTGTCCAGATGACCACGGTAACACCAGGTACACAAACAGGTCCCAAATGAAACGATGTGCGGCTTAATGACGGGACTCGGTTGGTCTCAGTGACGTCAGACGGCCGGGAGGTTATTTGACCCAAATCTGGAACGGAATAACAACTCAGTGTTTCTATGTTGTCTTCGACGAGGTAGAATTGAAGTCTCGAATAAATCATGAATGTGTGCTGGTTTGTTCATCAATGCAACTATCGGTAGTGGAAGTCGGATGAGTTGTGTTGTTGTTGTGATGATAGCTCGCGTTTCGTCCTACATCGGTACATTCGAACTAGTGACGAAGAGGTAGAATAAAACAACATGTACGGCCCTCCTATATAATGAGTTGGGACCAATGAAAATGTGGAGGAAAAAGGGAAAAACCTCCACCAGCCAATCACCTGACGGAGGCTGGTCTCCCAGTTGCCCGCCCCCAATACTGGGAGGTCTGCTGGCTGGACCAATCAGCACCGACGGAATAAGCTTGTTTTTGCTAATGCGCGCCTCCGAGAGAAACACGTGCCAATCCTCCAGCACGCGCACATAAAGCAGGAGCCACTGAGGCAGAAATGTAGGTGGTTGGAGCAGAGATGTAGGTGGTTGGAGCGGAGATGTAGGTGGTTGGAGCGGAGATGTAGGTGGTTGGAGCGGAGATGTAGGTGGTTGGAGGAGCGGAGATGTAGGTGGTTGGAGCGGAGATGTAGGTGGTTGGAGCGGAGATGTAGGTGGTTGGAGCGGAGATGTAGGTGGTTGGAGCGGAGATGTAGGTGGTTGGAGCGGAGATGTAGGTGGTTGGAGCAGAGATGTAGGTGGTTGGAGCGGAGATGATGGTAGGTGGGTGGTTGGAGCGGAGATGTAGGTGGTTGGAGCAGAGATGTAGGTGGTTGGAGCAGAGATGTAGGTGGTTGGAGCGGAGATGTAGGTGGTTGGAGCGGAGTAGGTGGTTGGAGCGGAGATGTAGGTGGTTGGATGTAGGTGGTTGGAGAAAAGATGTAGGTGGTTGGAGAAAAGATGGGTGGTGGAGCAAGATGTAGGTGGTAGGAGCAGAGATGTAGGTGGTTGGAGCAGAGATGTAGGTGGTTGGAGCAGAGATGTAGGTGGTTGGAGCAAAGATGTAGGTGGTTGGAGCAGAGATGTAGGTGGTTGGAGCAAAGATGTAGGTGGTTGGAGCAAAGATGTAGGTGGTTGGAGCAGAGATGTAGGTGGTTGGAGCAGAGATGTAGGTGGTTGGAGCAAAGATGTAGGTGGTAGGAGCAGAGATGTAGGTGGTTGGAGCAAAGATGTAGGTGGTTGGAGCGGAGATGTAGGTGGTTGGAGCAGAAATGTCACTTAAAGTTCGGCACCGGTACAAAATGGTAGCCATTCCCAACCAGTTTAATTGGAAGCAGTGATGCATTTCTCATTTTTTTACTTAACAAACTAGCCAGGCACTTAACTTTAATTGCTCGTCTCTTTCAGAATAAGTGCTTCTGCTGAACTACTCAAATGTTTACCCATTTGATGTACGTTTTTATCACAATTACAGGTCATACATGTTTTATTCACATTTTCTCTATAACCTCTAAAGAAAACAGACCAGACGAGTGCAATTATAACATACATGCTTGTTGCATTTACGTCTTGTCCACCTGCACATAGATTAATTCAGTGTATTGAGTCTTTGTGTTTCTCTCTAAGGGTTGATATGGAACCTGTCAATCGAGTAGAAAGCTAACGGTAATTTATCTCCGGGCTCACTAGCTAGCCTAGCAAAAGTATACAAAAAGCGTTTTGTTGATCGTTTTCCACAGGCAGAATAAACTATATTAACAGTAATTGCAAACCAAACGTTTTAACAACTTGGTTTTCGTATTGTTTGCTGCTATTCGGAGTTGGAAATGTAATGTTTCTGCAATTACCATTGTATGCGCTAGAGGGCGGAATTGGACTGTTTCTGCTATGAAACATTCACATTTGAAGTAAATGTATGCATAATTGTAGTTGCTGTGAATAGTTGTTGTATTAATTCATTCCAAACGTAATAGTCATGGTATATATGTTTTTTCAAACGTATTGTTTAAACATTATCTTGCACAGTACGTAGCCTATAGATGAAACCTGGGTATGTAAGCACGGAAAAATACGACAACAGTGTAATAAGGTGTCATAGATTGACCGGCGTAGTGTGGTGTAGCAAGCCATATGCAGAGCCAGGTATCCGTTCAGTCGTTTTATTATAAGTAAATCAACATAAAACAAACCGTGAACGGCGAAAAACTAAACTGTTGAAATCAAAATGCGCATATAGCGACTTAAATGTATATATTAAACAACGATGACAACAGCAGTAAATAACCCCACTCACCTCTAAAGCAACCGTGACATACAAACAATGCTGAACAAGGAGTGACTTGTTAGCTCCCCTTTTATAGCCCAGTAGAATACAATCAGAAACAGCTGAGTGACAAAACATAAACAAGGAAGTGAATCACCGAAAGGTCTGTGTAGCCACGCCCCCACACCAATCGTGACATAAGGTTTCATGATCTACCATGATGGCACTTTTTGAGCTGTTAAATATATATATTGCTATATTTATTGTAAATTATTATTGTAAAGATTATATTCTAATCACCAGAAAAGGCAAACTTTCAACCATGAAAAAAATCTAAAGAATTTAACCTACGTAATTTTTATCCTTTAGCTGTTTTTGACCTATGCCGAGTGACCCATGCCGGGTGTGACCTATGCACGGGTGTGACCTATGCACGGGTGTGAACCCATGTTAGAAATCACCATCATTGGCTGTACTTTATTGTCCTCTGCTGGACATGACATGGAATACATCCTGTGACAAAAAATGATGGTATTATTTAGTACCATTACAGTTGTTTTCCTGTTTCATCCATATTTAATAAATGGGTCTGTGAACACAAATACAGCCTTTAACCTAGCACAATGCACTACTTTTGACCTGCTGGTCCATAGTCACAATTCTAAATGTACTCAACCATATTCTCCAGAATACCTTTCATATGATGTAGCCTGTTTCACAGGTTGTGAAGTGTTGCAGAGGCATACTTGTAAAATGCACATATCCATAATATTCAAATCAATTTATTTTATTTGTCAAATTCAATGAATCACATTGGGTCATTCTTATGACATGGCACGCAACATATACCCAGTAATCATTCAAAAAGTTATAACTTGTAACTTTATAAAATATACCACTGAGAGCTGAAGTACAAAATGAACAACAGAGGGAAGAGAGGAGGTACCAGGATTAAAATACACACACAGTTGGTGCCAGATAGTGACCACGCATGAAGGATCCTTCTGTACTAATGTGGTGTGTAAACACAGACCCCTGTCCCCTATATAGTAATAATAATACATTTTATTTATACTGTGCTTTTCTTGTACCCAAAGCGCCAACAGGTACAATACAAAAAAAGGAACAAAAAAACCCAGAAGAAAGAGTTAAAATACAGTAGCATACACCAATTAAGATACAAACGCCTTCTTAGAAAAGATGGGTTTTTAACAGTTTCTTAAAACTCGTAATGTTGTAGCATTCCTAACAGTTAAGGGAAGTACATTCCACAACCTGGGGGCTGACACAGAGAAAGCTCTTTCACCCATCGTTTTCAGTCTGCAAGAAGGCTGTTTAAATAGAAAAGAGTGGGCAGAACAGACAGATCGAGAGGGCATATATGGCGTAATTAAATCACATTTGTATGATGGTGCAGTCCCATAGACAGCTTTATACGTTAAAATAAGAGTTTCAAAATCAATGCTGGGAATGTACCGGAAGCCAATGCATGTTCCTAAGCACAGCAGAGATATGCTGACGAAAAGGAGTATGTGTAAAAACATGTGCAGCTGAGTTCTGTATTGCAGTCGCTTGATAGATTTTGCAGGTAGGCCAAGATAAAGGGCATTACAATAATCAAGCTTAGAGGTCACAACTGCATGGACAAGCATCAGGAAATTAAAGAAAAGGCCTGATCCTAGCAATATTCCTTAAATGAAAGAAAGGCCTGATCCTAGCAATATTCCTTAAATGAAAGAAAGGCCTGATCCTAGCAATATTCCTTAAATGGAAGAAAGGCCTGATCCTAGCTATATTTCTTAAATGAAAGAAAGGCCTGATCCTAGCAATATTCCTTAAATGGAAGAAAGGCCTGATCCTAGCAATATTCCTTAAATGAAAGAAAGGCCTGATCCTAGCAATATTCCTTAAATGGAAGAAAGGCCTGATCCTAGCAATATTCCTTAAATGGAAGAAAGGCCTGATCCTAGCAATATTCCTTAAATGGAAGAAAGGCCTGATCCTAGCAATATTCCTTAAATGAAAGAAAGGCCTGATCCTAGCAATATTCCTTAAATGAAAGAAAGGCCTGATCCTAGCAATATTCCTTAAATGGAAGAAAGGCCTGATCCTAGCAATATTCCTTAAATGGAAGAAAGGCCTGATCCTAGCAATATTGCTTAAATGGAAGAAATGCCTGATCCTAGCAATATTCCTTAAATGGAAGAAATGCCTGATCCTAGCAATATTCCTTAAATGGAAGAAAGAAAGGCCTGATCCTAGCAATATTCCTTAAATGGAAGAAAGAAAGGCCTGATCCTAGCAATATTCCTTAAATGGAAGAAAGCAGATTTTGAAATGCTCTTGATATGTGCTTCAAGTGTTAAGTGGGAATCAAAAATTACACCAAGGTTGCAAACTTGAGGGGATGCAGATAATACATTATTTTCAATGTTCAAATTAAAATGTTTACCATTACAGGTAGCTGCAGGGGACCAACTAAAATAACCTCTGACTTTGTACCATTTAATTTAAGAAATTTGTGGTACAACCATAATTTAATTTCCTGCAGACAGTCAGAAAAAAATAGTACACTACATTAGGCCATTCTGTTCCCTATATAGTACACTACATTAGACCATCATGTTCCCTATATAGTACACTACTTTAACCCACCCTATTCCCTATATAGTACACTTCATTAGACTACCCTGTTCCTAGTCATTAGGTCTAACTTATTTGAAGTGTTTCTATTGGTATAAAGCTTGTTTAATCAGATATGGGTTTAATTTTACTTTTTCTTTTGAAACACAATTTAGATGCATATGTGAACTTAATTCCCTCATTATTTTGGTTTATTCCAAGTGGCTCAAATGAGATACCCTTCAGATTGACAGAAGAGACTTGTTTCTGTGCCCGTAGAAAGTGTTTACGTGTCTCTATATTTAAGTTTAGAATGACCATTTGCCTGTCCTCCTGCTGCAGTACAGCTCGGAAGTATCTGCCCCCTGTCTTTCCTGTCAGTACCTCCGAAACACTTTTGATAGTTCCACATGCATTAGTTTTACCCGTAGCCTTTCTAACCATTTTCTTCACCGTCTTTCCTATCGGTAACTTTGAAACACTTTTGATAGTTCCACATGCATTCGTTTTATCTGTAGCCGTTTTAACAGTTGACTCCACCTTTGCCTTTTCCAGTTTTTTCTTTTTTATTGGAGCGGTTTGAATGTTTGAACCAGGGGTAGTGTAGTCCGGAATGTGTCCTTTATCTTTTCTTTCAGTTGAGGGAAGGTGTCTTGGATTTCAGGATCATCGAGCAGGATCAAAAATGTATTGCATGGGTCTTCTCCCTTATTAATGAGCTTATCCAGCAGATTGATGATGGAATCCTCTTCAGATGATTTACAGGTGTTTTTTAGGTTCCTGTATTCACGTTGGGTCACCAGGCCTTTCTGGTCTACATACTGTGAGATGTGAATGGCATCTGCTGACAGGACATTTACCAGTACAATCTTTAGCTTTCTCAATGTCTCCATGCTGGAACTGAGAAATAAGAAAAAGAGAGGAAAAGACTTCAACAACAAGATTTTTCAAATTACTTTATTCTATCTGAACTAGTGAGAACTAGTGCCTCCAAGCCTGGAACATCAGTAGTCTCAGGTAAGCCAGTCCAATATGCAGGGTCCAGGGACTACACTGACCCAAACAGGCTCACCACAACCAGCCTCCAGATTCTCCACCGGCCTGTTAACAAAAGCATTACAGCTATTGTACTAATAGAGCACTTATTTCCACATTACCGTTATTGTACACTAATAGAGCACTAATTCCACATTACAGTTATTTTACACTAATAGAGCACTAATTCCACATTACAGCTACTGTACACTAATAGAGCACTAATTCCACATTACAGCTATTGTACACTAATAGAGCACTAATTCCACATTACAGCTATTGTACACTAATAGAGCACTAATTCCACATTACAGCTATTGTACACTAATAGAGCACTAATTCCACATCACAGCTATTGTACACTAATAGAGCACTAATTCCACATTACAGCTATTGTACACTAATAGAGCACTAATTCCACATTACAGTTATTTTACACTAATAGAGCACTAATTCCACATTACAGCTATTGTACACTAATAGAGCACTAATTCCACATTACAGCTATTGTACACTAATAGAGCACTAATTCCACATTACAGCTATTGTACACTAATAGAGCACTAATTCCACATTACAGTTATTTTACACTAATAGAGCACTAATTCCACATTACAGCTATTGTACACTAATAGAGCACTAATTCCACATTACAGCTATTGTACACTAATAGAGCACTAATTCCACATTACAGCTATTGTACACTAATAGAGCACTAATTCCACATTACAGTTATTTTACACTAATAGAGCACTAATTCCACATTACAGCTATTGTACACTAATAGAGCACTAATTCCACATTACAGCTATTGTACACTAATAGAGCACTAATTCCACATTACAGCTATTGTACACTAATAGAGCACTAATTCCACATTATAGATATTGTACACAAATAGAGAACTAATTCCACATGATAGATATTGTACACTAATAGAGAACTAATTCCACAACCGTTCGGAGCAGATACTGTACACTATACATTTTGTGGCTCACAATTGAAACACCAAAGTTCATGTTTTGAATTCGGAGTTCACATACAAATCATTTGACGATTTTTATTGATCAGTTATGAACAATGAGCAGCTTGACAGTAAGGAGTATTTTAACAAAAGAGAAGAACATTGTATTGTATGTTATGCATGTACTGAACATTATGTATTTTAAAGTGAACGTTGTCTTCCTCAATGTGCGTTGTCCTCAATCAATGTTAGATGTGCATAAATTGAAAAAGAGCTTTTTGACGATCTGTTGTGATTTTTCTATACTACTACATACTTGGATGAATAGTTCTACATTTTCATTTTAGTATAGAATTTGTACAAATGTCCCTTTTAAATCCAACTTCTAACAAATTATTGTAGCTTAGTGATGTTAAATTAGTGTCACAGGAGTTAAAAACCTCGTAAGGTTGCTTGATTATGACAGAAATCATAATCAATAAATATTTTGGTCAATATTGAAATCATGATTATCAAACACGATTAATCATTGAATTTGAAAACTTAAACATATTTCAATCCCCGTTTGGAGACACTCAGTCTTAAACTGAAATTGTGAAACTGATGTCCAATGTTAGAGGCAAAGTATTTGACTGTAAACCCATCATTTGCAACTTCCTCATGGCACTTATTATACAAGGCAGGGGAACGAGACGCTGCGTGAAAACGCTATGGGAACGCTCTGCGTGAGTGCGTCATGAAGCACATGTGTAATCAGTCCAATGGCGTGATGGAACGTCACAGACGGGTGACGTCGCGACCAGGAAATCATAAAAGCACCCCTAATTACCGGCACCTTCAGTTTCTGACGGGCTAAAGCAAGTGCCAAGGGCATGCTGGGATTATGGCACAGACACGCAGCGTCTCGTTCCCCTCAGGGAACTAAGGTTACATACGTAACCGGAGACGTTCCCTATCAGGGAACTTCGAGCTGCGTGAAAACGCTATGGGAACGCCAATACCCACTTCGCCATACGAGCAAGTGTCCGCCATGTGAAGTCAGAGCGCACATTCGGACAAAAGCACCTGCGCTCCTGGCGTGGAGCTAAAGTCAAGCTGGTAAAACCTCACGAACGTGTGCGGTGAGGACCAGCCTGCCGCAACACAGACGTCATGTAGTGAAACCTTCCCTGACAAAAGGCCTTTTGAAGCCGCCATACTCCTGGTCGATATTAGTTGGGACCTTAGGGACATAACCGGATGTAGGTAATAGAAACACCTTGACCGTCCCGGGTGAGAATTCCAAGCGTGAGGGTGCCACCGACAGAGCTTGCATATCACCAATCCTCTTCAGGGAAGAGATGGCAAGTAAGAAGACCGTCTTGAGAGTCACAAACTTATCAGGGACCTCCTCAATGGGCTCGAACGGAGCACGGGAGAGGCCTTCTAGCACAATGGCCAGGTCCCAGGATGGCACCCTCGTGCCGGCTGCTGGCCTCAGCCTCCGGGTGCCACGAAGGAAGTGTGATACCAGGGGGTGTCTCCCCAGAGAAACTCCATTTAAAGGGACATGGCATGCGGACAAAGCCGCCACGTACACCTTCAGTGTGGACGGGGGTAGACCTGAAGAGAAGCAGGAACTCCAGCACTGCAAACACTGGGCAGTTAACTGGGTCTAACTGCCGCTCTCTGCACCAAGAGGCGAACAGTTTCCACCTAGCGGCATACGCCTTCCTTGTGGCTGGAGCTCTGGAGTGAAGGATGGTCTCAACGACCTCAGTCGAGAGACCTGAATCTAAGAGGCGGGCCCCCTCAGAGGCCAGGCCCATAGTTTCAACAGCACTGGGTGGGGGTGAAGGATGACCCCATGCGCCTGGGAAAGCAGGTCCCTCCTGATCGGAATCTCCAGAGGAGAACCGACGAGGAGAGATATTAGGTCCGCAAACCACACTCGGGCCGGCCAGTACGGTGCTACGAGCAGTAGACTGACCTGCTCCTGACGGACCCTCTCCAGAACTTCTGGGAGCAGAGCAACTGGGGGAAAAGCGTACAGGCGTGACTTCGGCCATGCCTGCACCATGGCATCCACCCCTAGCGAGGCTGGATGAGTCAGCGAGAACCACAGAGGACAGTGTGATGTCTCTTTGGAAGCAAACAGGTCCACTTCGGCCCGACCGAAATGCGACCATAGGAGCTCCACCACCTCGGGATGGAGTCTCCATTCCCCGGGCCTCGGCTCCTGCCTCGACAGGGTGTCTGCCCCCTGATTTAGGTACCCCGGGATATAAATGGCCCTTAAGGAAAGGAGCTTCCCGTGGGACCATAGAAGAACCTGGCGGGCCAAATTGTAAAGTGGGCGTGAGCGAAGACCCCCCTGGTGGTTGATGTAAAAAACCACCGATGTGATGTCCGACCGGACAAGAACATGATGACCCCTTAGGTCTGGGAGGAAGTGCTTCAGAGCCTGGTAAACTGCCAGCATCTCTAGCCAATTTATGTGCCACAATAGCTGACGGCCCCGCCAGAGCCCTTGAGCTGGGCGACCACTCATGATCGCCCCCCAGCCTGTGAGGGAGGCATCTGTCGTTAGTGTTACACAACGACACGGAGCTCCCAACACGGGACCCTGGGTTAGGAACCAAGGCTTCCTCCACATGACTAGCGCGCGGAGACAACGCTGCGTAACTGTGATCATGCGGAACTGGTTTCCCCTCGGGGAGAACCCCTTGGTTCTGAGCCACCACTGCAATGGTCTCATGAACAGCAGGCTGCAAGGTATAACGTTGGACGCTGCCGCCAACAGACCTAACAGTCTCTGAAACTGTTTCACAGTGAGTGACTGGCCTAGTCTTACCTGCTCGACAGCTGCGAGGATCGACACGACACGTGCAGGAGACAGATGTGCCCGCATTGTGGTCGAATCCCAGACTACGCCTTTGAAAGAATCAACCAATCGTCGATGTAATTTAAGATGCGTATGCCCTGGAGGCGCAACGGTGCCAGGGCAGCGTCTATACATCTCGTGAACGTACGGGGAGAGAGTGCTAGGCCGAACGGAAGAACTCGATATTGGTACGCTTCGCCCCCGAAAGCGAACCTCAGGAACTTCCTGTGTTGTGGAAGGATGGAGATATGGAAGTAGGCGTCCTTCAGATCTATTGTGAGAAACCAGTCCTCAGACCTGATTTGTGATACGATCTGTTTGAAAGTGAGCATTTTGAAGCTGAGTCTCCCCACCGTCTGGTTCAACAGACGTAGGTCTAGAATAGGACGCAACCCCCCATCCTCCTTGGGAACAACAAAGTACCGGCTGTACCAGCCCGACTCTCTGCTGGGACAAAGAACTCGTTCTATAGCCCCTTTTAGCAGGAGAGTCTGTACCTCATCATCTCATCTTCAACCGCTTATCCGGGGGTCGGGTCGCGGGGGTAGCAGCTCTAGCAGGGGACCCCAAACTTCCCTTTCCCGGGCAACATTAGCCAGCTCTGACTGGGGAATCCCGAGGCGTTCCCAGGCCAGTGTGGAGATATAATCTCTCCACCTAGTCCTGGGTCTTCCCCGAGGTCTCCTCCCAGCTGGACGTGCCTGGAACACCTCTTTAGGGAGGCGCCCAGGTGGCATTCGTACTAGATGCCCGAACCACCTCAACTGGCTCCTTTCTACTCAAAGGAGCAGCGGCTCTACTCCAAGTTCCTCTCGGATGACTGAGCTTCTCACCCTATCCCTAAGGGAGAGGCCAGCCACCTTTCTGAGAAAACCCATTTCGTCCGTCTGTACCTCCTGCTCCAATACCAGAGCCTGCTCTGGGCCTACCACTGTCGGCAGGACCCCATTGAAACGAGGCGTATGCGTCCTGAATTGAATGGCATACCCGCTCTCGATTATCCGCAGGACCCACTGAGATATATTCGGCAGGGTCTTCCACTCCGCCAAAAAATCTTCTAGGGGCACCAGCCTCTCGAGGCTGGCCTCTGGAATAAATGGTACTGCAGACACAGTGCCCTGTGACAGCACACTGGCAGGGAACAACTGGTTCGACAGTTCTGTGCCCCTCCTCGGAGGGGGCGAGCGCCCCTCGGGAAAACGCTCGCCTGGGCCACCTGAGCCCCTGCCCAGCTGAGGGCACCAGGAGAAGCTCACTACTCCCCTGGTGGGGACCACCCCCAGCAGCCCGACCCCCCTGTCAGGGTCTCTTGGACAAAGCCTTCTTCGGGGTAGCGACAGCCCTCGGAACTGTCCTACCCCTCGAAGGCCCCGCCTGCGAGCGTCGCCTCCCGGCCCACTCATCGTGTGGGGGAGCACGAGTAGCGACACTCACGCTTTGCTGCGCCCGGTGTGCTGTGCTAGGCACCGGGCGGGGCTGCCCCCGTGCGACAGCCCCTGCAACATGACTACGACGGGGGAGAATTTTCTGGAAGGCAGCCGTCTGCCTTCTTTCCTCCTGGAACCTCTCAACGACAGAGTCAATCGCAGGTCCAAAGAGGCCCTCGGGCCCAAAAGGAAGGCTTTCTCCCTATCTCTCATATTAGAGAGGCTTAACCAGAGATGCCTCTCCGTAGCCACCAAGGCTGCCATAGACTGGCCCACTGATTTGGCCGTCTCCTTAGTGGCACGAAGAGACAAATCTGCCGCCAGGACTTAAACTCTCCCCCTGAGCCACGTCGCTAAGCAGCTCTGCCTGATATGCCTGTAAAATAGAAATAGTGTGCAGGCAGGAAGCTGCCTGACCCGCCGCCGAATAAGCTTTGCCCACCTGCGTTGAAGTAGTCTTCAACGGCTTGGAGGGCAATCCCGGTGTCCTAAGAGACGATGCCGCGGGAGGTAAATGGCTAGCCAGTTTTCGGCAATATTCGAATACATATTAGTCCGCGGATTAAATATCCGGGACGACACCGGCCTTTTCCAGGACCTTGACAACTCAGTGTGGAGGTCCGGGAAGAAAGGCAAACACCGGCGAGGAGGTAAAGCACGGGAAGGCAACAATCGTTCGTTCAAGTTACTGGTTGAAGCAGACTCCTGCCTGTCAGCCGGCCACTCGATGTTGAGCTTTCCCACAGCTCAGGTGAGTACCTCCAGCAGCTCCTCGTTTGCAGGTGACTGAACCAACAATTCAGCCTCCGCCTCGAGGTTTTCAACCTCCATTTCCTCAGAACTGGACGGCTGAGAAAAGGGTGCCTCATCCAGGGCGGAAAAAACCCCAGCGGGTGCTTCCGAACCCCGAGCTGAGGCACTGGCTCTAGTGGACGAGGACCGGGAAAATGCAGAAGC
Source organism: Dallia pectoralis (assembly GCA_029465975.1). Classification (NCBI taxonomy): domain Eukaryota; kingdom Metazoa; phylum Chordata; class Actinopteri; order Esociformes; family Umbridae; genus Dallia; species Dallia pectoralis. The sequence goes on along the minus strand of CM055737.1, from coordinate 746,702 downwards.
CGTCTCGGACCCGCCCGCTAGATCCGCTTGCGAACCCTACGACGCCAGTCGACGCCGTGCCTCGGCAGCGGCGGGACCTGAGCCGCGGGGAACGCGAACCGAGCCGCTTTCCTGAAAAAGCGCCAGGCGAGAGCGCAGTGTACGCATGGCGAGACGGTCGCAATGCTTACAGCTAGCCTCTTCCAAGGCTAACTGAGCATGCTCCTCTCCGAAACAAACTACGCATAGACTGTGTGTATCCCGGCCCGTGAGAAAGCGGTTGCAGGGAGGATCACACTGTCTAAAACGCCGCTCGGTTGCCATAATCGCGGTGAACTCTTGTACATAAAATGCAAAGACACTTTCTGATTAGCAAACTAATAGCAGAAAACCGCGAGGACTCTATCACAACATGCTGAAGCAACAGAAAACTGAAGGTGCCGGTAATTAGGGGTGCTTTTATGATTTCCTGATCGCGACGTCACTCGTCTGTGACGTTCCGTCACGCCATTGGACTGATTACACATGTGCTTCATGACGCACTCACGCAGAGCGTTCCCATAGCGTTTTCACATAGTGAGAAAAATACACAGGCTGAAAACGTCAACATTTGTTTTTGAGTTTTGTTTTTGAGGTTTCTTGGACGATGTTTATATGTTTAATGGTGAAAATAACTAAATAAGGCTATGAAATAAAATAATGAGACAATATAAATACATTCAAACATAAATATATAAATGAGCCAATATATCTGAAGAACACTTTTGTTTAGAAATAGTTTTTCAAATCAGAATCAGAAATCAGAAAAGCGTTTAATCGCCATGAATGTTAACATACAAAGAATTTACTTTGTCAGGAAGGTGCTTACATACAACATAAGAATTGAGCAATATAAATTATACTAAGAGGGTATTGGGATAGTAATATGCAAAATACTATACAGAATACAGTATTATTGTAGTCCAAAATCAGGCAATGTGCAAATGGAATGGGTCAGAGTTCAAGGCTTGTGTGCACCCCTGGCCTTGTTGAGGAGGCCAGTAGCACAGGGGAAGAAACTGTTCTTATGGTGTGAGGTTTTGGTCCTGATGGACCGAAGCCTTCTGTCGGAGGAGAGTGGATTGAACAGAGAGTGTCCGGAGTGAGAGGGGTTAGGGTCAGCCACAATCGTTCTAGCTCGCCTACTATTAACTATTTCACAAATATATTCATTTCCTGCTGACACATTTCATGCACCATTGGTGTAACCCAATAAAACTTTATTGGCTCCAATTTCAGTAAAATATTTATTGTTTTTACACAGCAGACGCAACCATGTGACAAAACTGCTACGTGCTCAGCAATGAAGTTCAAATTATAGTTGACCAAGCTTCCTAAATTCTAATAACATTTTCTCCTGTTCCCTCCCATATTCCTGGGATTGAAATTGAACATCTTCCAGTGTTTCCAAGTCCACCATACATTTCTAACAGTTCCCAGACTTCGACTGTTTTATCTGTAGTGCAGGATCAAGCCTTGTGTGTCACAGTATCAAGCCTTGTGTACCACAGGATCAAGCCTTGTGTACCACAGTCTCTACCTGGATACTTACCTTTAGCAGGAAGAGCCACAGAGAAGTATGTTTTTAACCATGTTTCTTAGAATTATATACACAGGATTTAGGGTTTGAAGGGCAAGCTTTGATTTGATTGGTCCATGGTCTTTTAGCTCCTTTTTAAAATCAAATAAAACATATTTGCCAGAATACAGTGTCTTTATTTTCCAGGTTACATGTCAGGGCATAGATTTAAAATTACAAGGATGATATTGTTGTTTTAAAAAAAATGGCAGTCATCTAGAACTTTAGCAGATTCTTTGTCCTTCCACATGGCAGAACTCATTTACTGACTAGCTCTTGGTTTTAACCTTGTCTGATTAAGCCACTGAAGCTAACAGAAACAACAAACTAAAAATACAATTTGGAACCAATGTTTTTGCTTTAAAGAAGTTAAATTCACAATTAAACGTTTTCTACTGATTAAAACATATATGCAGAAGTATTTGAATTGATGGCAACAATTCTTAAACAAGATTAATATTTGATAGAAACATAACATTAATTTTACAACAAAAACATTTTGCACAAAACAAGGCAACAAGAGTAAAAATTTTAAAATAAAGTTCAGTCTTCATGTTTTTCAGTACAGAATCACAATCACAAAGCTTTTCCAAAAAAACGAATCTTAAAATTACATAACCATGATGATTTAAGTGACTTTTTTTGTCTTTAAAATGACTTTGTTTTTCATAGTTTTTATAGAATACAATGCAATCACTACTGACCCTCAACAAAACAACGCTGCTCATCACAACTCGGAGTTGAAGACAGTTAAGAAGAAAGGCACAATGAACCAGACAGGTCGAACACAGACTGACACTGTATTAGCATATTTCTTACAGGATAGATCTAAATTGATCTAGATAAGTTAAGCAGAGATGATTGTGTTGTAGCCATAGGCTCTGTGAGCGGTTACCATCTGTAGATTATGGGTCTGCGTAGCTATGGTTGTACTAAGTGGACAGTGAAGTTGTGTAGACCGTAATATCGTCAAGTTGTGTAGACCGAAACATCGTCAAATTGTGTAGACCGTAATATCGTCAAGTTGTGTAGACCATAATATCGTCAAGTTGTGTAGACCGAAACATCGTCAAATTGTGTAGACCGTAATATCGTCAAGTTGTGTAGACCATAATATCGTCAAGTTGTGTAGACCGAAACATCGTCAAATTGTGTAGACCGTAATATCGTCAAATTGTGTAGACCTTAATATCGTCAAGTTGTGTAGACCTTAATATCGTCAAGTTGTGTAGACCGAAACATCGTCAAGTTGTGTAGACCATAATATCGTCAAGTTGTGTAGACCGAAACATCGTCAAATTGTGTAGACCGTAATATCGTCAAGTTGTGTAGACCGTAATATCGTCTAGTTGTGTAGACCATAATATCGTCTAGTTGTGTAGACCATAATATCGTCTAGTTGTGTAGACCATAATATGGTCAAGTTGTGTAGACCGAAACATCGGCAAGTTGTGTAGACCGTAACACCGTCAAGTTGTGTAGACCGTAACACCGTCAAGTTGTGTAGACCGTAATAGATACTGTTCACTGAACATCTGAACACAAGGCCTTCTGGGAGCCCAAGACTTGGCATTAGATTTGGTGGCAATTAAATAAGTGTGATACCTGTGTTGAGACATTACTTTATATAGTACTGGATGGTGTGTGTGTGTTACATTGGTAATGTAGTCTGTAACCTAATCCTGGGAGCTGAGCTAATTGGCATCTAGCTCCGTTTGACATGGTATTGTATGCTGGCTTAAGTTTACTACAGCTAATGTAATGATAGCAGATATATTGTTGTGCCATACAGATGGCCTTGTTAAATGATCCTTCCTATCTGTCCTGTAGTTTGGGAGACAGAAGACGCAGAACGGATTGAGGACAGGTGAGAACTCATAGTCTACACCTTGCTCCAATGGGTGATGTCTTCACATGCATATTTACCACCACATTAAGAACCTTTAAACAGACTCAACAGCTCCAGCAGATTAAATGTTACAAGCATGTTAATGTCACGTCATCTGACTAATGCCTCTGTCATAAGGTGTACATATAAAATGCTTTAAGCGTGCAGTTAGAAACATTATAGGCTTTAAGGTTTTGGCTTTCAAAGGAGACATCTTTTTTGAGAACAATAAATTATATTTAGCAAGTAATCAACTGGATTAGACACAAAACGGGTCAGCCCTCAAATACTTGTTTAGGTGCACTGCCCCTTTAAAAATATGATTTGCATACATTTAGCATAATACTGCACATACACCATTTAAGTGCCTTGTTCTGATTGGTTACCTCATGTTTGTATTCCAGGGGTCAGGTGTTGTGTAATAAAGGTTGACTTTCTTATGGCAAATATATGGCATCTTTCTTCCCGTGATTGACAGCTAACAGTTTTAGCAGCACTCCAAATAATAGAACCTGGTTTATTGTCTTTAACATCAGAAGACAAAAGCAGAAGCCAAACCAACAAATGAAAAAGCAGCTCCCTCTGCTGGGTGGATGAGGACAGAACAGGACCAGGTTGGGATATGGTCCGAACAAACCCTATGTCAGAACAACATGTTTTAATGTAGAACTTTTAACAGTCAGGTAAAGGGCACAGTCTAACTGTTATAAAGCCCTAAACAGAATGAGGACAGAAACCCATTCAGCACAGAGGCACTGCACTTACAGTTTTAATAATCTTAAATCAATGTGTCCAGTGACCATAGTCCTACAGCAGGAGCTTTAAGCTTGAGTTGTGGCCAGTATGAACACTTCAGTAATCTCCGGCCTGTTTTTGAGACAGATTTCCCTTTAGTAGGTGACTTTGATTCACCAAAAGGTCCCTTAGTTAATAAAGAAAAATCAAAACAAACAACCATAGAAAAACAGTGACTGAGCTCAAAGACACAGAGCTAACAGCCACCATGTCAATGAAACAAACTCCAGCCTCCCCCACACCTTAAAATGATGTCTGACTGACTAGTTACCATCAGTAATGTCATTGCATAAATGAGTTCATTTCAACATTGCTGGGGGGAGGTCCTGGTAGAATGATGTCACAACATCTATGATGTCACCTATAATGTCACCTATGATGTCATTGACAACATCTTTGATTTCCCTGATCAATGTTTGGCTGAAGATACTTTGATAGTAAAAGGCTAAAAAGATCATATTTCACAACGTAAAGCCTCTCAAATAGATGGACAACAGTCTTCCAGGCCCGCAACATGGCAATAATAATTAAGATTAAACCATAAACAACTGACTGCTCTAAAACACACCAGTAAAGTCACTCACTGTTAGTTTCAACAGGAGTTGCCAGAGCCTAAAGATGAGGCCCAAATGAGTCCCTATATGAAGTGGGACACTATGTTCAACCAGAGTAGAGCCCTTCATATGGGACACAGTGAGAGGACACAGTGAGGAGGACACAGTGAGGAGACACAGTGAGGAGACACAGTGAAGAGGACACAGTGAGGAGACACAGTGAGGAGACACAGTGAGGAGACACAGTGAAGAGGACACAGTGAGGAGGACACAGTGAAGAGGACACAGTGAAGAGGACACAGTGAAGAGGACTCAGTGAAGAGGACACAGTGAGGAGGACACAGTGAGGAGGACACAGTGAGGAGGACACAGTGAGGAGGACACAGTGAGGAGGACACAGTGAGGAGGACACAGTGAGGAGACACAGTGAGGAGACACAGTGAGGAGACACAGTGAGGAGACACAGTGAGGAGACACAGTGAGGAGACACAGTGAGGAGACACAGTGAGGAGACACAGTGAGGAGACACAGTGAGACCTCTGTTTGTTCACCTTGGCTTGATACACATCAGACAAGCAGCTCCTGGATAATAAGCCAAAATGTGAACCTCACCAACCTGCAGGCAAACTGGACAGGAGGTTGAATAGGAGCGTTAGGAGGATTAAGAGGAGTGGAAGGAGGGACACTATGGAGGGGGAGGGGTCTGACTGTGTTAGGGGTCTGACTGTGGGAGGGGTCTGACTGTGGGAGGGGTCTGACTGACAAAGGGGGAGGGGGGGTCTGACTGAGTGAGGAGGAGTGTCCAGAGCAGTCTGATGTGTAGAGGAGCAGTAGAGGAGTGTCCAGAGCAGTCTGATGTGTAGAGGAGCAGTAGAGGAGTGTCCAGAGCAGTCTGATGTGTAGAGGAGCAGTAGAGGAGTGTCCAGAGCAGTCTGAGTGTCAGTAGAGGAGTGTCCAGAGCAGTCTGATGTGTAGAGGAGCAGTAGAGGAGGAGAGCAGTCTGATGTGTAGAGGAGCAGTAGAGGAGTGTCCAGAGCAGTCTGATGTGTAGAGGAGCAGTAGAGGAGTGTCCAGAGCAGTCTGATGTGTAGAGGAGCAGTAGAGGAGTGTCCAGAGCTGTCTGATCTGTAGAGGAGCAGTAGAGGAGTATCCAGAGCAGTCTGATGTGTAGAGGAGTAGTAGAGGAGTGTCCAGAGCAGTCTGATGTGTAGAGGAGCAGTAGAGGAGTGTCCAGAGCAGTCTGGAGAGGAGCAGTAGAGGAGTATCCAGAGCAGTCTGATCTGTAGAGGAGCAGTAGAGGAGTATCCAGAGCTGTCTGATGTGTAGAGGAGCAGTAGAGGAGTGTCCAGAGCAGTCTGATGTGTAGAGGAGCAGTAGAGGAGTGTCCAGAGCAGTCTGATGTGTAGAGGAGCAGTAGAGGAGTGTCCAGAGCAGTCTGATCTGTAGAGGACAGACATATTATATTTGAGAAACCTCTTTACTTCATCCACTGGAAAAGCATTGTTAAATGAAGAGGCGCTAGTGAGCGAAAACACACAACAGTTCAATTCAATGCTGCTGGTTAGATTCTACCAGAGATAATGTACACCAGAGATAACGTACACCTGGGATAACGTACACCTGGGATAACGTACACCTGGGATAACGTACACCTGGGATAACGTACACCTGGGATAACGTACACCTGGGATAACGTACACCTGGGATAACGTACACCTGGGATAACGTACACCTGGGATAACGTACACCTGGGATAACGTACACCTGGGATAACGTACACCTGGGATAACGTACACCTGGGATAACGTACACCTGGGATAACGTACACCTGGGACCACCTGGGATAACGTACACCTGGGATAACGTACACCTGGGATAACGTACACCTGGGATAACGTACACCTGGGATAACGTACACCTGGGATAACGTACACCTGGGATAACGGGATACACCTGGGATAACGTACACCTGGGATAACGGGATACACCTGGGATAACGTACACCTGGGATAACGTACACCTGGGATAACGTACACCTGGGATAACGTGGGGATAACGTACACCTGGGATAACGTACACCTGGGATAACGTACACCTGGGATAACGTACACCTGGGATAACGTACACCTGGGATAACGTACACCTGGGATAACGTACACCTGGGATAACGTACACCTGGGATAACGTACACCTGGGATAACGTACACCTGGGATAACGTACACCTGGGATAACGTACACCTGGGATAACGTACACCTGGGATAACGTACACCTGGGATAACGTACACCTGGGATAACGTACACCTGGGATAACGTACACCTGGGATAACGTACACCTGGGATAACGTACACCTGGGATAACGTACACCTGGGATAACGTACACCTGGGATAACGTACACCTGGGATAACGAACACCTGGGATAACGTACACCTGGGATAACGTACACCTGGGATAACGTACACCTGAGCATATACTTACATAACCCTCCAGCATAGACTTACATAGACCAACGTCGAAAACAGCATAAACCTACATAGACATACAAAGACTTACAACATAGATCTACATAGACTTACATAGACCTACAGAACAGCCTTACATAGACCTACAGCACAGACTTGCATAGACCTACATCATAGACTTACATAGACCTATATAGACATTTACAGATGATCAGTCTGCACCTGCATTAAGGTTAGGACCTGTAGACAGTGTTGAAACGTGCCGTCTCTTCAAAGATGAGCTCCTTCAGTGTCTCTTTGGGGAGGTCATCCAGCTCCATATCGAACTTAAAGGGAGCTTCTGCTACAGGCTAACAGGGGACAAACAGAAGGCTTAAGTCAGGTGTTAGAATTAGGGTCAGAGGTTAAAGATAGGGTCAGGGGTAAGAGATGGGGTCAAAGGTTAGAGATGGGGTCATTACCTCATCCGTTGGGTCGTAGTACTGCTCCAGATACGGGTGAGCCAGAGCCTCCTCCACTTCAATCCTCTTGTGGGGGTTAAAGGTCAACATTTTGTCCAGCAGGTCCAGGGCTTTAGGGTCAGCGTTGGGGAACAGCCTGTTCCATGGAACCTTACAACGCAGCGGGAGAGACAGCAGGTAGTTCCTGGCCTTTATGTTAATAATGCAGTTCAGATCCTCCTGGGAAGGAGAACCGAGGATACCTAAATACAGAAGATTAAGTCAATATACACCCTGTCAGGATACATATGTTGATACCTAAATACAGAAGATTAAGTCAATATACACCCTGTCATGATACATATGTTAATACCTAAATACAGAAGATTAAGTCAATATACACCCTGTCATGATACATATGTTGATACCTAAATACAGAAGATTAAGTCAATATACACCCTGTCAGGATACATATGTTGATACCTAAATACAGAAGATTAAGTCAATATACACCATGATACATATGTCAAATGAAGATTACAATATACACCCTGTTACATATGTTGATACCTAAATACAGAAGATTAATACCTAAATACAGAAGATTAAAGATTAAGTCAATATACACCCTGTCAGGATACATATGTTGATACCTAAATACAGAAGATTAAGTCAATATACACCCTGTCATGATACATATGTTGATACCTAAATACAGAAGATTAAGTCAATATACACCCTGTCATGATACATATGTTGATACCTAAATACAGAAGATTAAGTCAATATACACCCTGTCAGGATACATATGTTAATACCTAAATACAGAAGATTAAGTCAATATACACCCTGTCAGGATACATATGTTAATACCTAAATACAGAAGATTAAGTCAATATACACCCTGTCATGATACATATGTTAATACCTAAATACAGAAGATTAAGTCAATATACACCCTGTCAGGATACATATGTTAATACCTAAATACAGAAGATTAAGTCAATATACACCCTGTCATGATACATATGTTGATACCTAAATACAGAAGATTAAGTCAATATACACCCTGTCATGATACATATGTTGATACCTAAATACAGAAGATTAAGTCAATATACACCCTGTCATGATACATATGTTGTAAATGTTCAGTAAAAGGGTAGATGAAGTGGTGTGCCGGCGTGTGTGTGTTGGTGTGTGTGTGTGTGTGTGTGTCAGCGTGTGTGTGTGTGTGTGTGTGTGTGTGTGTGTGTCAGCGTGTGTGTGTTGGTGTGTGTGTGTGTGTGTGTGTCAGCGTGTGTGTGTCTACCCAGTATATGGTTGAGCTGGTCCAGGTAGTGTTTCCCAGGGAATATGGGTCTGTTTGACAGCATCTCAGCCAGGATACAGCCCACTGACCAGATATCAATGGATTTAGTGTAACCCTGGAAGAAACACAGTTGTGCCATCATAAAGATATGCCAGTAGTAGATTTATTATAGTGGAATCCATCATAAAGATATGCCAGTAGTAGATTCATTATAGTGGAATCCATCATAAAGATATGCCAGTAGTAGATTCATTATAGTGGAAGCCATCATAAAGATATGCCAGTAGTAGATTCATTATAGTGGAATCCATCATAAAGATATGCCAGTAGTAGATTCATTATAGTGGAAGCCATCATAAAGATATGCCAGTAGTAGATTCATTATAGTGGAAGCCATCATAATGTGTTATGTGTAATGTTTCTGTTCTGCCACCAGGGGGCGCTCACCTTGGAGTTGAGCATGATCTCAGGCGCCCGGTACCAACGAGTGGCTACATACTCTGTCAGGAAACCTGTGTGGTCATGGTCTGGGTCTGCTACACGCGCCAGACCAAAGTCACAGATCTAAGTAGCAGAAAGAGAGTGAGGTGAGACGAGGAGAGAGGGAGGAGGGAGAATCAGTGAACAATGAAGGCCAGATAGAAAACAGAGGATAGATAGAAGAAGAGAGTTGTGAGAAGTTTATATAAAAGAGTAGGAGACACAATCAGTGGACTAGATCCTCTAGTCATTATAGAGACACTATCAGTGGACTAGATCCTCTAGTCATTATAGAGACACTATCAGTGGACTTGATCCTCTAGTCATTATAGAGACACAATCAGTGGACTAGATCCTTTAGTCATTATAGAGACACTATCAGTGGACTAGATCCTTTAGTCATTATAGAGACACAATCAGTGGACTTGATCCTCTAGTCATTATAGAGACACTATCAGTGGACTTGATCCTCTAGTCATTATAGAGACACGGCTAACTGGACATAAGGGCCTTTGTACAGAAGGTTTAGGTCGGGGTCGGGGGTTAGTTACTTTGAGGTCGCAGGTGGTATTGAGCAGTAAATTGGAGGGTTTCAGGTCTCTGTGCAGAACATTGGCAGAGTGGATGTACTTTAGACCTCTCAAGATCTGATACAGGAAGTAACAGATGTGGTCGTTGCTCAGGTGTTGGGTCTTCAACAGCTTATACAGGTCTGTCTCCATCAGGTCCTGCACAATATACCTGCAGAACAAAGGCTTAAGGAATCTATAGGAGTGGGACAGCAACCAAAACAGACCTGACTACCACCTAACCAAACCAGACATAACCAGACTAAACCTGACCAGACCTAACCTGACCAGACATAAACTGACCAGACATAACCAGACATAACCTGACCAGACATAACCTGACCAGACATAACCTGACCAGACATAACCAGACATAACCTGACCAGACATAACCAGACCAGACATAACCTCTATATACACATCTGCTCTCTCTCCTAGAGGAGGTTACATCCTATATATACACATCTACAACAATAATAAGTTTGTGTGGTGATGAAACTGTTCAGCACGTTATCACCATGGCAACCTCTCACACGTGAAGGATACACATCCTTCATCTGGTCGATGGACGGCATACGGATGATGTCGTTAATGCCAATGATGTTCTCATGTTTGAAGCGCAGCAGAATCTTTATCTCTCGGAGGGTCCGTTGGCAGTACGTCTGGTGCTCAAAGGGACTAATCTTTTTTATTGCCACGCGAACCTTGTTGTCACGGCAATACGCAGAGCTGACCGGAGAGAGAGAGAGAGAGAGAGGGAGGGAGAGGGAGAGGGGAGGGGGAGGGGGGGAGAGGGAGGGAGGGAGGGAGGGGAGAGAGAGAGGGAGGGAGAGAGGGAGGGAGAGAGGGAGAGAGGGAGGGGGAGAGAGAGGGAGGGAGAGGGAGAGAGGGAGAGAGAGGGAGGGAGAGAGGGAGAAGAAAGAATGTTGACAGAGATACATACAGCGAGAGGGTGACATGACATCCCCACCTGACATCATCATCATCACCATCATCATCATAACCCCCCCCATTGTTAATTAGGGCAGCTCGATATGAGCTAAAATCCAATTGTGATACCTTGAAATTTGTGACACATAGACGAATATTAGGTGAATACTTAGGCTGCAGTAAAGCCTTGCAGAGATCCTAAATGTAATCATGCAGCCAGAAATAATGTTTATAGAACAATAATATAGTATATAATTACTACAGCATTCTGTCTAATATACAATTATATTAATATAGTATATAATTACTACAGCATTCTGTCTAATATACAATTATATTAATATAGTATATAATTACTACAGCATTCTGTCTAAAATACAATTATATTAATATAGTATATAATTACTACAGCATTCTGTCTAATATACAATTATATTAATATAGTATATAATTACTACAGCATTCTGTCTAATATACAATTATATTAATATAGTATATAATTACTACAGCATTCTGTCTAATATACAATTATATTAATATAGTATATAATTACTACAGCATTCTGTCTAATATACAATTATATTAATATAGTATATAATTATTACAGCATTCTGTCTAATGTACAGCATTCTGTCTAATGTACAATTATAGTATAGAATTACCACACATCTAATGTACAATAATTTCTTAGGATCATTTTTTGTCAGTTGTTTTATTAAAGCTTGTTGATTCTGTCAGTGGGTTCTGTCAGTGGACTTGTTTCATAACTCTAAATATTATTCAGCCTGTTAAGCAACAAAACAGCAGAGAGACAGGACCATATTTCATGCACACACACACACACACACACACACACACACACACACACACACACACACACACACACACACACACACACACACACACACACACACACACACACACACACACACACACACACACACACACACACACACACACACACACACACACACACACACACACACACACACACACACACACACACACACACACACACACACACACACACACACACACACACACACACACACACACACACACACACACACACACACACACACACACACACACACACACACACACACACACACACACACACACACACACACACACACACACACACACACACACACACACACACACACACACACACACACACACACACACACACACACACACACACACACACACACACACACACACACACACACACACACACACACACACACACACACACACACACACACACACACACACACACACACACACACACACACACACACACACACACACACACAGGATATGGCGTAAGTTGCTATAGTGATTGGCTGAAGAAGAAAACCATAGAAGTGTCAAACAGTTGTGTGGTTTCAAAAGACCACACAAGCTCACACACACACAAGCTCTCACACACACACACACTCTCACAGACAAGCACACACACACAGACAAGCTCACACACACACAGACAGCTCACACACACAGACAAGACAAGCTCACACACACAGACAAGCTCACACACACAGACAAGCTCACACACACAGACAAGCTCACACACACAGACAAGCTCACACACACACACAAGCTCACACACACACACACACACACACACACACACACACACACACACACACACACACACACAGACACAGACACAGACACAGACACACACAGACACAGACACAGACACAGACACAGACACACACACACACACACACACACACACACACACACACACACACACACACACACACACACACACACACACACACACACACACACACGAGTGTGTGGGAGGACAGATAGAACAGGGAGTCTCACTGACAGCACAGGTTCTAGATACAGAAGTGGTTTCATTGTATTCAGGGGTCAAAGGTGATGGGAGAAATCAACACAGACACATTTAAATCTCAAGCCCACGCAGACCAATAAGACGGAGGGGCGTGACCTGGAGTATGTCCCACGCAGACCAATAAGACGGAGGGGCGTGACCTGGAGTATGTCCCACGCAGACCAATACATCCATCACAGTACACCACCTACATCCACCACAGTACACCACCTACATCCATCACAGTACACCACCTACATCCACCACAGTACACCACCTACATCCACCACAGTACACCACCTACATCCACCACAGTACACCACCTACATCCACCACAGTACACCACCTACATCCACCACAGTACACCACCTACATCCATCACAGTACACCACCTACATCCATCACAGTACACCACCTACATCCATCACAGTACACCACCTACATCCATCACAGTACACCACCTACATCCATCACAGTACACCACCTACATCCATCACAGTACACCACCTACATCCATCACAGTACACCACCTACATCCATCACAGTACACCACCTACATCCACCACAGTACACCACCTACATCCACCACAGTACACCACCTACATCCACCACAGTACACTACCTACATCCACCACAGTACACCACCTACATCCATCACAGTACACCACCTACATCCACCACAGTACACCACCTACATCCATCACAGTACACCACCTACATCCATCACAGTACACCACCTACATCCATCACTGTACACCACCTACATCCATCACTGTACACCACCTACATCCATCACAGTACACCACCTACATCCATCACAGTACACCACCTACATCCATCACAGTACACCACCTACATCCATCACAGTACACCACCTACATCCATCACAGTACACCACCTACATCCATCACAGTACACCACCTACATCCATCACAGTACACCACCTACATCCATCACAGTACACCACCTACATCCATCAGAGTACACCACCTACATCCATCACTGTACACCACCTACATCCATCACAGTACACCACCTACATCCACCACAGTACACCACCTACATCCATCACAGTACACCACCTACATCCACCACAGTACACCACCTACATCCACCACAGTACACCACCTACATCCACCACACCACCTACATCCACCACAGTACACCACCTACATCCATCACAGTACACCACCTACATCCACCACAGTACACCACCTACATCCACCACAGTACACCACCTACACCATCACAGTACACCACCTACATCCACACACAGTACACCACCTACATCCATCACAGTACACCACCTACATCCATCACAGTACACCACCTACATCCACCACAGTACACCACCTACATCCATCACAGTACACCACCTACATCCATCACAGTACACCACCTACATCCATCACAGTACACCACCTACATCCATCACAGTACACCACCTACATCCATCAGAGTACACCACCTACATCCATCACTGTACACCACCTACATCCATCACAGTACACCACCTACATCCACCACAGTACACCACCTACATCCATCACAGTACACCACCTACATCCACCACAGTACACCACCTACATCCACCACAGTACACCACCTACATCCACCACAGTACACCACCTACATCCATCACAGTACACCACCTACATCCACCACAGTACACCACCTACATCCATCACAGTACACCACCTACATCCATCACAGTACACCACCTACATCCATCACAGTACACCACCTACATCCATCACAGTACACCACCTACATCCACCACAGTACACCACCTACATCCACCACCTACACTCTTCACACATGTTAAATCACTACTCAGATCACATAAAGATCAATGTAAACAGGACATAATAAATATAATAGCATAGCATGATGTTACTGTAGTACAACATGCTATCAAACATCACATCAAACATCACATGAATCATCACCCTTCAGGTTGGTGAAACATTCATGTCACTTCATTATTGCACAAATCTAAATCCTTGTTCATTCACAGGAATATGCTTCTCAATGCTATTGAATTAGCTGGTGTCTTCATGTACAGTCTGAATGATGTATGTATAGTGACAACAGTTCGGAACAGATGGTGTTGAAAAATGACAGCACAGTCAGAGTATTTGGCTGAGTAGAAGCTCCAGGAACAGTCAGTTCTGCAGAACCACAGTACACCACCCTGACAGCACAGTACACCACCCTGACAGCACAGTACACCACCCTGACAGCACAGTACACCACCCTGACAGCACAGTACACCACCCTGACAGCACAGTACACCACCCTGACAGCACAGTACACCACCCTGACAGCACAGTACACCACCCTGACAGCACAGTACACCACCCTGACAGCACAGTACACCACCCTGACAGCACAGTACACCACCCTGACAACACAGTACACCACCCTGACAGCACAGTACACCACCCTGACAGCACAGTACACCACCCTGACAGCACAGTACACCACCCTGACAGCACAGTACACCACCCTGACAGCCCAGTACACCACCCTGACAGCACAGTACACCACCCTGACAGCACAGTACACCACCCTGACAACACAGTACACCACCCTGACAGTACAGTACACCAACCTGACAGCACAGTACACCACCCTGACAGCACAGTACACCACCCTGACAGCACAGTACACCACCCTGACAGCACAGTTCACCACCCTGACAGCACAGTACACCACCCTGACAGCACAGTACACCACCCTGACAGCACAGTACACCACCCTGAAGCTCCAGTCAGTTCTGCAGCCACTCAATTTGAAAGCAGGTAAAAACTATGGTGAACAAGGAAGTGAGAGGCTTTCAATGTTTCCCTTTTAAACCACATCTCTCCAACGTTCCCTTAAAAAAGGTAGTAGCTGACAATCTACTCTGTTGCCCAGTGAAGTAGGTTTTATTAAACCAAGCCTGTCTATATACAGAACAACATCATGACAACTAAACTCAACAGTGGTCAGGAGGGCTGAGCCAATCACAGGCCTTGTGGTGGGAGGGCTGTGCCAATCACAGGCCTTGTGGTGGGAGGGCTGAGCCAATCACAGGCCTTGTGGTGGGAGGGCTGTGCCAATCACAGGCCTTGTGGTGGGAGGGCTGAGCCAATCACAGGCCTTGTGGTGGGAGGGCTGTGCCAATCACAGGCCTTGTGGTGGGAGGGCTGAGCCAATCACAGGCCTTGTGGTGGGAGGGCTCAGGATTAAAGTATCAGTCTTTTCTCTCCGTGTCTTTGTTTTCCCTCTCTGAGACACAGACCGGATCCAGAAAAAGAAAGAGATGAAGAGAGAGGGAGAAAAAAAGAGAGAGAAAAGAGAGAGAAAACGAGCAAGAAACACAAAGCGGGGGAAGAATTCACAATCTTACATAACACAAGATGGGGTTGAGGCAGTAGCAGTGTGTGTGTGTGTGTGTGTGTGTGTGCGCGCGTAAAAGTAGTAGTTTATACTAAGCCAATCAAAAGAGGACAAAAAGGGAACTAGTAGTGATGAAATGGTATCTTAACGGACTTGTCAACCACGTAATTTTGGTAACTAATATTTTGTGTGTGTGTGTGTGTAGTAATGCTGCTGGTTAATGGGTATCCAACCAGTTCTATAGGTGGGTATGGTTGGTATTCATGATGCCAGCTCTATAGGTGGGTATGGTTGGTATTCATGATGCCAGCTCTAGAGGTGGGTATGGTTGGTATTCATGATGCCAGCTCTATAGGTGGGTATGGTTGGTATTCATGATGCCAGCTCTATAGGTGGGTATGGTTGGTATTCATGATGCCAGCTCTATAGGTGGGTATGGTTGGTATTCATGATGCCAGCTCTATAGGTGGGTATGGTTGGTATTCATGATGCCAGCTCTATAGGTGGGTATGGTTGGTATTCATGATGCCAGCTCTATAGGTGGGTATGGTTGGTATTCATGATGCCAGCTCTAGAGGTAAACCTGCTGCTAGGACTAAGCTCCTCCTTTACTCCACAGTATCATAGCAACAGTCTGTTCCATAACGAGCCACACTGGTTGCAACATCTTAGACCTTGTACACCGTTTCCAGCTGGGTGGGTATGGTTGGTATTCATGATGCCCCCTATAGGTGGGTATGGTTGGTATTCATGATGCCAGCATTTTGTCTTTCTCCCTCCCTCCATCCTCATAGCAACAGTCTGTTCCATAACTGGTTCAACATCTCCCCCTCCATGGATACATTGCCCCCCCCCCACATTTTGTCTTTCTCCCTCCCTCCATCCTCACTCCCTCTCTCACTCCCCCCTCCCTCTCTCCCCCCTCCCTCCGTCCTCACTCCCTCCGTCCTCACTCCCTCCGTCCTCACTCCCTCCGTCCTCACTCCCTCCGTCCTCCTCCCTCCGTCCTCACTCCCTCCGTCCTCACTCCCTCCGTCCTCACTCCCTCCGTCCTCACTCCCTCCGTCCTCACTCCCTCCGTCCTCACTCCCTCCGTCCTCACTCTCTCTGTCATCACTCTCTCCGCAGTAAGCTTGTAGTACAGCTGTCACGGAGAAAGCAGAATAAAAGCCAGTATTGAATCATAATGTTCCTACCACAGAATGACAGCCCTGAAACAGTTCCTGTATCGGTCCTTTAGTAAATGTGGTTTGAGGTCCTCCTGTGTTTGTGGAGGAGGTTCAAGCAGGGCCTTATAACTTCATTAATATTCCATCTTACAATCTGTACAATCAGTTATTATGAACTTAAACGCATTACAACCCTATAAGTTCAACCATGTATTTATTCATTTATAGATAATAAACTATCAGCTGTTGTCTCATACATAACAGGTCATTATCTAACTGCATTGCACTTCTTCACTACAAGAGTTTGAACGTAATTGCAAAATGTCAGTTAGTACGTTCCTGTATTGGGATGAGTTCTGGGTGGATGAGGTACAGATCACTCATATAAAACAGGACAACCTGATACCTCATTCACCAGGACAGCCTGATACCTCATTAACCAGGACAGCCTGATACCTCATTAACCAGAACAGCCTGATACCTCATTAACCAGAACAGCCTGATACCTCATTAACCAGAACAGCCTGATACCTCATTAACCAGAACAGCCTGATACCTCATTAACCAGAACAGCCTGATACCTCATTAACCAGAACAGCCTGATACCTCATTAACCAGAACAGCCTGATACCTCATTAACCAGAACAGCCTGATACCTCATTAACCAGAACAGCCTGATACCTCATTAACCAGAACAGCCTGATACCTCATTAACCAGAACAGCCTGATACCTCATTAACCAGAACAGCCTGATACCTCATTAACCAGAACAGCCTGATACCTCATTAACCAGAACAGCCTGATACCTC
>CM055737.1:533460-723460 GCA_029465975.1 Dallia pectoralis | reverse complement strand
CACTTTCTTGGTGAAAAGCAACGCTTACACGTTTCTACAGAACAAGATATATCCTAATCGTTTAAATCCGGAACAATGATGAAAGTCGGTAGAGAGCAAGATGTCGAGTCCAAATTATGGACTTTATGTATGCCTAATAGAATAGTTCAAATACATTGGAAACACTGATATTCATGTGTGTTTAAGTGATATAAAATGTCTCGGTGTTCGAGTTGGAAAATCAACAGTCGACCCAAGATCAACAAGTAGTGGTGGTAGATGTGCCCTTACTAAATCTGGCAGATAAACAAGTAATGGTGGTAGATGTGCCCTCACTAAGACTGGCAGACTGGCAGATAAACAAGTAGTGGTGGTAGATGTGCCCTCACTAAGACTGGCAGACTGGCAGACTGGCAGATAAACAAGTAGTGGTGGTAGATGTGCCCTCACTAAGACTGGCAGACTGGCAGATAAACAAGTAGTGGTGGTAGATGTGCCCTCACTAAGTCTGGCAGATCAACAAGTAGTGGTGGTAGATGTGCCCTCACTAAGACTGGCAGATCAACAAGTAGTGGTGGTAGATGTGCCCTCACTAAGTCTGGCAGACTGGCAGATCAACAAGTAGTGGTGGTAGATGTGCCCTCACTAAGACTGGCAGACTGGCAGATCAACAAGTAGTGGTGGTAGATGTACCCTCACTAAGACTGGCAATTCGTCAGTAATTCTACACATTAAATCTACAAAGTTGGCAAAATTGGTTTATTAAAGTCCGAAGAAAATAGTAGCAAACTGTCTGCCCTGATTGTATCTATAAAATATGTTCTCTATATGTTCTCTATATGTCCTTACCAGACCGTTGATTGCATCTATATATGTTCTATATATGTTCTATATATGTCTCAGACCATTGATTGCATCTATAACATATGTTCTATATATGTTCTATATCTGTCCTTACCAGACCATTCCATAGGCGCCCTCTCCGATATAGGACAGGTTGTGGTATCGAGGCCCCACATCGAAGGCCTGTCCGCGGACCAACTCAGCTCCGGATCCGGGGTTGGAGCCGCTGCCAGCGCACACAGATACCGCAGCTGTCGCCATTGTGAAAATAGCTGCTCCTCTACACGTTCCCCACAGCTAGAAAGAGAGAAAATCCCAAAATGCACAGGTAGAACAATCCTTTGGTATACACAGATCCTTTCTGAAGTCCTCGGGTTTAGCGAGTAAAAGTGTTTGTTCTTGTTGCAGTACTGAACTGTATCCACGCCAGAGCTCCAGAGCTGTACTGACTGCGGTAGGCTGATCTGTGGGCTGGTCTGTGGGCTGGTCTATAGGCTGGGCCACTAGAGAGCAGACCTACTGCTGAGCAGACCTACTGCTGAGCCACTAGAGAGCAGACCTACTGCTGAGCAGACCTACATGTGATCCATTAAACAACACTCATTAGATCCTGTGAGAATGTCTCAACATTATTTGTGTTCTTTTTAATTACAATAAATACACTTATCAGATTCAGGTAATATATATAGAGAACCATGTGTTAGACTATTGCAAATGTCTGTATAATGATCTTCTAATTCATCCTAACCTGCTATAGCCTACCCTATAATGACTATGGGTTACTCATGATTCTTAGGATAATCTGAGATTGGCATCAAATCTGAGAAGTGTTAATCTTACCTATCAACATTTTTAATTTTATGTCCAGGACTGACCAATAAACATGTATGTGCTTAGTGTTAAAGCATATAAATCAGAATATTTGTGATTTAAACAAACACTGTCAAAACTCCTATACAAAAACATTCATATTTACCACACAAAGGTGCTAATATGGGCACATTTTAATATTTCTTGATATGTTTAAATCAGAGTGATAAAGTCTTGTGAAAGTGAAAGTATCATTTCATAGCAAATTGTTATTTACAAAGTCACAATGGTTGGCAGATAGGATAGTGTATCATTTGTTGGGAACACAATATTCACTTTTTTCAGACCCATTTTATCATTCTATAATGTCCAGTTCTTTCTACAGCATTTCCCCATCACCTAAAGACTCCCATTAGTTTGCGGCTTGCTCAATTCTCATTCACACAGACATTAGTGCCAAGCTATTCAACATTTTTCCCACATTGGGAGTAACATAGATCAGTGTGTGTGAGGGCACGTTCACTCACCTGACAACATCTGATCAATTTGCATGAAGTTGCTAGAGAAGCATTAGACCAGGAAGTTCCTGCTTGTGTTTTCTCCTGCTACCCTGGCTGCCACAGACACGAGATATATATTATAAAGCACTTAGCAGGTGGCACCATCAAGGCTTGAATTTAAACTGTGGTGGTCAGCTTGCTGCTAAGACAGACGCTTTAGATGGCTGTGACTTCCTTGGACACATGAATGTAAGAGCCCATCGACATGGTAGAGCCCATCGACATGGTAGAGCCCATCGACATGGTAGAGCCCATCGACATGGTAGAGCCCATCGACATGGTAGAGCCCATCGACAGGATAGAGCCCATCCACATGGTAGAGCCCATCGACATGGTAGAGCCCATCGACATGGTAGAGCCCATCGACATGGTAGAGCCCATCGACATGGTAGAGCCCATCCACATGGTAGAGCCCATCGACATGGTAGAGCCCATCCACATGGTAGAGCCCATCCACATGGTAGAGCCCATCGACATGGTAGAGCCCATCGAAACGGTAGGGCCCATTGAAACGCTAGAGCTAATTAAAATGGTAGAGCTAATTGATAACCTCCAGTTCATCCATCAGTTAGGTTTAGTTTGGTTCAGGGGGGGCTTTACCTGGTGAACCACCTCCCGGATAGGAGTTAATGCTCTGCTGGGGAACCCATGCTCCGGGCATTTATATGGACATTAATTTGACCTCTGCCAACTACTTTGTTGCAGATCACAAACAGCCCTTCATGTCAATTGAATTCCCTGATGACCACAATGCACCTATTGTTTAGAAACGGTTTGGTGAGCATGATGTTTAGGAACGGTTGGGTGAGCACCATGTTTAGGAACGGTTTGAGGAGCACCATGTTTAGGAACGGTTGAGGAGCACCATGTTTAGGAACGGTTGGGTGAGCACCATGATTAGGAACGGTTTGAGGAGCACCATGTTTAGGAACGGTTTGAGGAGCACCATGTTTAGGAATGGTTGAGGGTCACCATGTTTAGGAACGGTATAAGGAGCATGATGTTTAGGAACGGTTTGAGGAGCATGATGTTTAGGAACGGTTTGAGGAGCATGATCTTTAGGAACGGTTTGAGGAGCACGATGTTTAGGAACGGTTTGAGGAGCATGATGTTTAGGAACGGTTTGAGGAGCACGATGTTTAGGAACGGTTGAGGAGCATGATGTTTAGGAACGGTTTGAGGAGCATGATGTTTAGGAACGGTTTGAGGAGCACGATGTTTAGGAACGGTTGAGGAGCATGATGTTTAGGAATGGTTTGAGGAGCATGATGTTTAGGAACGGTTTGAGGAGCACAATGTTTAGGAACGGTTTGAGGAGCATGATGTTTAGGAACGGTTTGAGGAGCACGATGAAAAGTTCAAGGTGCTGCCTGTCCTCCAGATTCACCAGATCTACTTACCATTGAGCATCTGTGGTATGCGCTGGACCAACCAAAATTCTGATTCAGTGTGACTCCACATATCAACTTACAGGACTTGAAAGATCTGCTGCTAATGTCTTTGTGCCAGATACCGCAGGACACCTTCAGGGGTTTTGTAGAGTCCATGCCTAATTGTGTCAGGCTGTTTTGGCGCTACACAGAGCACCAACAGCATATTAGGCATAAGGTGTGGGCTCATCAGTGTATATCCAATCAAATGTTAATTATAAAAATCAAAGGAGCTGACAGATTAAAATATACATATGTATGTAATTTAGACTCTATAGAGATGTGTGTCTAAGCGGTTTTCAGCTGCCATACAAGGTCGTGTGCGTGTGTGTGGGTGTGAATGTGTGTGTAAGTGTGTATATGTGTGTGTAGGTGTGAATGTGTGTGTAAGTGTGTATATGTGTGTGTGGGTGTGAATGTATGTGTAAGTGTATATATGTGTGTGTAATTGTGTGTGTGTGTGTGTAATTGTGTGTGTGTGTCTGTACTGGATGTTGCAGACAGCAGTCGACCACGGTTAAAGCAACACACTGTGTTACAACAGAATTTATTGTGTCCCAAATTGCCTCTCTGCACCCTTAGTGCAGCATTTGGTACTCTATCCATGTAGGGGTGTAGTTTGCACAGTACACTAGGCAGGGAATAGGGTTTCATTTGGGACACCCATGGTTTTACTGAGCTCTCTGCTCAGTTGGCAGGAAGCGTGAGTCAGAGGTTGAAGAAGCAAGCTGACACTATCTCCCAGAGTATCCTGCTGTCTCATCATATGACAGAGAAGACCACACGGTCCTGCCTATATGACAGAGAAGACCACACGGTCCTGCCTATATGACAGAGAAGACCACACGGTCCTGTCTATACGACAGAGAAGACCACACGGTCCTGTCTATATGACAGAGAAGACCACACAGTCCTGCCTATATTACAGAGAAGACCACACAGTCCTGCCTATATGACAGAGAAGACCACACGGTCCTGCCTATATGACAGAGAAGACCACACGGTCCTGCCTATATGTGATGACCCTCACTCACTGTCTACGGTGCAACACTGCAGAGTCTCCAGAAAACGGAAACATCTGAGATCTGAAGCAGTGACCTTACAACACTGTAATCCACCTCGAATCTGTTTCTGCCTGAGAGCAGATAAGTGAAGCTTCTGACTGATAAGATACAGTAAGTGAATGTGCACAGAAACAGAGTCGGAAAGAAGGCTCTATGTAATAAAGGTTATTGGTGCACGTACACGAAGAAAGGAAGAAGGCCCTGTGTAATATAGGTTATTGGTGCACGTACACAAAGAAAGAAAGAAGTCTGTGTAATATAGGTTATTGGTGCATGTACACAAAGAAAGGAAGAAGTCTGTGTAATATAGGTTAATAGTGCACATTGGTACTGATGGAGTCTCTGCCTCGACTCTCAAGTGCTTGGGTCTTTTGATCATAATTTCAAACATAGTGTATTTTTTTTTTTAGGTCAGGTGACTTTGCATAACTGCGCAAAGATGTCTGCTTGTTTTCAGTCTGACCTGATTTCATCATTTGCAAGAACTAAGACTCATTCTCAATAGGGCGTGTATGTAAACTATGCTTACTGCAAGCCTGTGTATCACTTAGCTTATTGATCTTTTGCTTACATTATTGTAAATGTATTTTTTTATTGATTATGTATTTATGTGTAACCCAGTGTTGTTATGCTTTACGCACGATAAGAATGTGTTCGGCTAACCCACTAACTAATAATAAATAAATACTAAACAAAACGAAGATCTCTGAAATAGTGTTGCCCATGTTAGATACGGGTTCTTCCAGCCCTTTAATTATCTTTATGTGCGCAGATCGTTTTGTAGTTTTCCTGTGTCTTGATAGGATTACTTTGGGGTTTGTTGTTTGTAAACTACTGTATTTGTACTACAATATTCATATCGTGCCAGTAGGGGGCAGTCACATATCAAACTATGAAAACTTAAAGGTTATTGCGTTATGCCATGTTTACCACCTAATGTGAATTATGAAACTCTGATATTTTTCACATGCTAATTCGTTGCTAACTTGGTAAATTAGACAATAAGTCTTGCAGCTAGATCTAACTTGCAATTAAATTAGCTTTAAATGTTCATGAATGGTTATAAAAGCACATGTTATATTAGGTTTTAGAATATAGCTTAACTCATATTTAGTAAAGGGTAATTTTGCCGTAGTCCCATCACCGGTCTTCCCTATGGATTTTAATAACCCACGTGTCATGTAAGGGTTACGTCATGTAAGGGTTACGTCATGTATGGGTTACGTCATGTATGAGTCACGTCATGAATGTGTTGATACGTCGTTACGTCATTATTCTGGCGATGCTCAGTTCCGCTCATAAGGATTATTTTACAGAGCACTGCAACATTAAAACAGTGTACTGTTGAACACAACTTACTGTTTACTTCTGACGATACCATATTTTGCACTACAAGCAGAAAACGAATGAGTTGTGTGTGTATTTTAAGTATTAGGAGTTAGGTGTTATTGTGTTTATTTTAAGTATTAGGAGTTGTGTTATTGTGTTTATTTTAAGTATTAGGAGTTGTGTTATTGTGTTTATTTTAAGTGTTAGGTGTTGTTGTGTTTATTTTTAGTACTAGGAGTTAGGTGTTATTGTGTGTATTTTAAGTGTTAGGAGTTAGGTGTTATTGTATTTATTTTAAGTGTTAGGATTTAGGTGTTATTGTATTTATTTTAAGTGTTAGGATTTAGGTGTTATTGTATTTATTTTAAGTGTTAGGAGTTAGGTGTTATTGTATTTATTTTAAGTGTTAGGAGTTAGGTGTTATTGTATTTATTTTAAGTGTTAGGAGTTAGGTGTTATTGTATTTATTTTAAGTGTTAGGAGTTAGGTGTTATTGTATTTATTTTAAGTGTTAGGAGTTAGGTGTTACTGTATTTATTTTAAGTGTTAGGAGTTAGGTGTTACTGTATTTATTTTAAGTGTTAGGAGTTAGGTGTTATTGTATTTATTTTAAGTGTTAGGAGTTAGGTGTTACTGTATTTATTTTAAGTGTTAGGAGTTAGGTGTTACTGTATTTATTTTAAGTGTTAGGAGTTAGGTGTTATTGTATTTATTTTAAGTGTTAGGAGTTAGGTGTTATTGTATTTATTTTAAGTGTTAGGATTTAGGTGTTATTGTATTTATTTTAAGTGTTAGGAGTTAGGTGTTATTGTATTTATTTTAAGTGTTAGGAGTTAGGTGTTATTGTATTTATTTTAAGTGTTAGGAGTTAGGTGTTATTGTATTTATTTTAAGTGATAGGAGTGAGGTGTTATTGTATTTATTTTAAGTGTTAGGAGTTAGGTGTTATTGTATTTATTTTAAGTGTTAGGATTTAGGTGTTATTGTATTTATTTTAGGTGTTAGGATTTAGGTGTTATTGTATTTATTTTAAGTGTTAGGATTTAGGTGTTATTGTATTTATTTTAAGTGTTAGGAGTTGTTATTGTCGCACTGCTGATTCATTGGGTCACATGCATTTAAACTGTGTCAGTAAAGATGGCGGATCAGCGGCTGTCTGCATCACTGGACTCGCTCCCGGATTCACAACTCTCACATAGTTTGGACTTATTAGGGGAACCTGACATCGCACATATTAAAACAGGAGCGGTTAGTAGCAGTAGCACCCCTGATGAGTCCTTCTCAACCACCTCTGTCATCTATTTTAAAGAGGCGCTGAATTCTGCCAACATCCGGTTTGCCCAGACGGGACTGGCATCCCCTACTCCAGTACAATATGAGTTCAATATCGAAAGAACCTCTAAGAAGACCAAAAGTGAGTTTATTAAGTTATCCAGCTACCAATGTAACAGTTCGCTAACCCGTTAGTAATCTGATTATTAATGTACGTTTTGTATAGCCAGTTATTTACCTGCACTGATTGAGCCAGTATGTGACTACAGTATGTGACTACAGTACTGTGTGTTTGGATCTGGATAATGCCAGTATGTGACTACAGTACTGTGTGTTTGGATCTGGATAATGCCAGTATGTGACTACAGTACTGTGTGTTTGGATCTGGATAATGCCAATGCTACAGTATGTGACTATGCCAGTACTGTACTGTGTGTTTGGATCTGTGATAATGTGTGTTTGGATCTGAATAATGCCAGTATGTGACTACAGTACTGTGTGTTTGGATCTGAATAATGCCAGTATGTGACTACAGTACTGTGTGTTTGGATCTGAATAATGCCAGTATGTGACTACAGTACTGTGTGTTTGGATCTGATAATGCCAGTATGTGACTACAGTACTGTGTGTTTGGATCTGGATAATGCCAGTATGTGACTACAGTACTGTGTGTTTGGATCTGGGTGATGCCAGTATGTGACTACAGTACTGTGTGTTTGGATCTGAATAATGCCAGTATGTGACTACAGTACTGTGTGTTTGGATCTGAATAATGCCAGTATGTGACTACAGTACTGTGTGTTTGGATCTGAATAATGCCAGTATGTGACTACAGTACTGTGTGTTTGGATCTGAATAATGCCAGTATGTGACTACAGTACTGTGTGTTTGGATCTGGATAATGCCAGTGACTGTGTGTTTGGATCTGAGTATGTGACTACAGTACTGTGTGTTTGGATCTGGGTAATGCCAGTATGTACAGTACTGTGTGTTTGGATCTGAATAATGCCAGTATGTGACCAGTATGTGACTACAGTATCTGGATGATGCCAGTATTTGTGACTACAGTACTGTGTGTTTGGATAATAATGCCAGTACTACAGTACTGTGTGTTTGGATCTGAATAATGCCAGTAATGCCAGTACTGTGACTACAGTATGTGACTGTACTGTGTGTTTGGATCTGGGTAATGCCAGTATGTGACTACAGTACTGTGTGTTTGGATCTGAATAATGCCAGTATGTGACTACAGTACTGTGTGTTTGGATAATGCTGTGACTAATGCCAGTATGTGACTACAGTACTGTGTGTTTGGATCTGTAATGCCCAGTATGTGACTACAGTACTGTGTGTTTGGATCTGGATAATGCCAGTAATGTGACTACAGTACTGTGTGTTTGGATCTGGATAATGCCAGTATGTGACTACAGTACTGTGTGTTTGGATCTGGATAATGCCAGTATGTGACTACAGTACTGTGTGTTTGGATCTGAATAATGCCAGTATGTGACTGCTGTGTGTTTGGATCTGGATAATGCCAGTATGTGACTACAGTACTGTGTGTTTGGATCTGGATAATGCCAGTATGTGACTACAGTACTGTGTGTTTGGATCTGGATAATGCCAGTATGTGACTACAGTACTGTGTGTTTGGATCTGGATAATGCCAGTATGTGACTACAGTACTGTGTGTTTGGATCTGGATAATGCCAGTATGTGACTACAGTACTGTGTGTTTGGATCTGGATAATGCCAGTATGTGACTACAGTACTGTGTGTTTGGATCTGGATAATGCCAGTATGTGACTACAGTACTGTGTCTGTAATGCCAGTATGTGACAGTACTGGATGATGCCAGTATGTGCCTACAGTACTGTGTGTTTGGATCTGGATGATGCCAGTATGTGCCTACAGTACTGTGTGTTTGGATCTGGATAATGCCAGTATGTGACTACAGTACTGTGTGTTTGGATCTGGATGATGCCAGTATGTGACTACAGTACTGTGTGTTTGGATCTGGATAATGCCAGTACCTAGTGTGTGTACAAAACATCTGTCTACCTGACATTCACAATGTTTCATTTCATCATGTATAACTATATGATAAACAACAGCAATTCAATAAGGGAGAAAACATAGCAACAAATGCATTTTGTTAATTCCTCTCCTCCTCTCTTTGAATTAAAATACGTTAAAAGCCATTGCCTATTCATCCAATGGGTTTTAAGATAATGAGATGATTTGATAAATCAGAATATTCATAGGACAGAGGATGCTATTAAGTACTTGACAGCTATTAATATGATAATATACCTGAACAAGCTATGACAAAACCAAATGTCAGAATAACATTTCTAGCCCCTAGTGTTTCCAAGATCATTTTACTGCTGTAGTGGTTAAGGAATCTCTACTGCCCCTGTGATTGGCTGAGGTCTTGTGACCCTACTTATCTCCACTTTAATGGTGTTGAAACCCCTGTAACAGTGGCTAGTGTTAGTCTACCATTAGACTGTTAGCTCGCTAGTCTACCATTAGACTGTTAGCTTGCTAGTCTACCATTAGACTGTTAGCTCGCTAGTCTACCATTAGACTGTTAGCTTGCTAGTCTACCATTAGACTGTTAGCTCGCTAGTCTACCATTAGACTGTTAGCTCGCTAGTCTACCATTAGACTGTTAGCTCGCTAGTCTACCATTAGACTGTTAGCTCGCTAGTCTACCATTAGACTGTTAGCTCGCTAGTCTACCATTAGACTGTTAGCTCGCTAGTCTACCATTAGACTGTTAGCTCGCTAGTCTACCATTAGACTGTTAGCTCGCTAGTCTACCATTAGACTGTTAGCTTTGGTTGGTTGAAAGGTACTGTACATTGTGAATGAGTAAATGTGTCCAAATTCTCAACAAGGACTGTGACTATTACAAATGTTTTCTTTATCTTCAACACATTGCACTTTCAGGTTGATTTTGGGTTGGCCAACATATTCTCCAAAATCTTTGTATATTGCTTAATCTGTGCTACTGCTGTGGCTTTGGAAGGAATGCCAGATTTTTTTAAAGATTATTTAACTACTATACATACAGACTGTGTCAGTATTTAGGGTTTTAAGGTGGTGCTGTAGACAGTCAAATGCTTTGTCCTCCTTTGAAGGTGTCAATAAATGTATCCTGAATTGAGGTTGAGCTGTCAGTGTTTAATGAAGCTTCTATAGCTCAGAGGAATTTCTCATGTTTTTGTCCAGAAAGGAACAGAAGTTGAGTCACTTACTTGTAAAATAGGCATATTGTTAAAAGTAACCGATCTGTTTTCTGGGGACTCCGTTTAAACAGAATTATTACTTGAGACGTGTTGGCTCCAGAGAAAATGCCTTGACATTCACTCTGCAGGTTAAGTGGTATTCAGTTCAAGTGATAACTCAAGTTAAGACCTTTTGGACATGTTTCACCTGTGGTTGCTTGGTGTTTCATGGTCACGTGACTTTTTTGTGGATTTATGTGGAATATTTATTGAATTGGTCATTGAGAACAACAAAATAATATGAAAAGCTGAAATGTAAAAATGTTTATCTCATTGTGCTCTATGAGTGTTGGTAGGCAGGTGTGCAGAAGGTTGACTACACCTTCACATCCAGGTACCTCTAGAGTTCTCAAGTCAAGGATCAATTAATAGCCACCCTAGTCGACCAAGAAATCTGTCTCATGGCTGAGAGAGATGGAGCCCCTCCCCCCTGGAGCCCCTCCCCCCTGCCTCATCAGCATCAAATGGGTATCAGCAGATTTATACCCCTCCCTCCTTTTAACGCATGCACCATCTGGTCACGTGACACTATTCTGTTACCCAGCCAGTTCATTGTCGACCGGCCATCTTGGTCAACACCCACCCAGCTGTCAGTCAGTGTAGCGCCTGCTCCGGGCCAATCCTGTTATAGAAGCACCTTCCTGCCTGCTAACAGCCAATCCTGTTTGAGCAATCTGGGTGAAAGAAGAGGGGCAGATCCACCAAAGGAGAGGCTGTGATTCTAGCATACAGGCAGTCACACCGTTGTTTTTCCCAGCAGACAGGCCGTGCTGCGCTAGAGAGAGAAAGAGAGAGAGAGACACTGAGTGAGGGCGAGGCTGCAGACTTCAAGACACCAACACGGTGGATCCTTTTTTCTTCCTCCTGGTCTGTAAAGGGAGGGGAGTGTGAAGGGGGGAGGAGGCGCGGAGACTGAATAAATAAAAAGACCAGCATCTCCATCGTTTCTGTCCAGAGCTGCTGACTGGACTGCTGCCTGCACGTTCCCATTGTCCCTGGGAGGACAGCTGCAATTCAGCACGGAAACAGAGATTTCTCTCTCTCTATTCTCCTTGGTTTTCCTGCCATCGCCTGGCTCTCCAGAGTGAGGGAGGGAGAGCTTCGTTGTTGTTGTTTGTCTCCTCCTGCTATTCGCTGAGTCATCATGGCAGACCTGATACCCCAGAGCGACGCCCCGACTCCCACCACCGACAAGATCACACAGGCGGCCAGGGAGACCATTTATCTGTGTAACTTCCGTGTCTCTGTGGATGGAGAGTGGCTCTGCCTGAGGGAGCTGAACGACATTTCCCTCACCCCCGACCCAGAGCCGGCCCATGAAGGTAGGAGTCAGGCAGACCTGCTGGGTCAGAACCGTGTGGCCGGGTGGTGATTTAGAGGAGGACAGGACCAGGGGAGATGCTGGTTAATGAGGGGTGACTGTCAGACTCAGTTACGGCCTGTCAATTAACTGACATGCCATCTGGGTTATTTAATTGATCAGTCTATTTGTATGTGGTCCTGGCACTAAGCTATCTGCAGCCAGCAGACTATATCCTGGACCTACACACGCACGTAGGCCATCTAAACAAAATACTCTATTATTATGTTATTGTCTCTGAGGAACTAGTCTTTTTAGGTGTGGTGTGCCATTTCTCAAACCAATAAAGTTCATGAGAGAAACTGAAATTAACAAACTGAGCTACTCAATGTATTTAGTCAGACCCCTCTGCTGAAGCAGTAGGCTGCTAGCTAGACAGCAGCCACTAACTAGACAGCAGATATCAGCTAGCTAGCAGCCTACTGCTTCAGCAGAAGTGTCTGACTAAATAAATTGAGTAGTTTGTTAGTTTCAGTTTCTCTCAGATAAAGCTTTACATAGTTGTCTAGGTCAATGGCTGTCTGGTTGCCATAACGACGAGAGGAAATGACTAATGTTAATGTAGTTATGAAATTAATTATTATTATCTTGCATTTATTTTTTTGTATTCCTAATAAATTATTCCTTAAATCGTAACATCATTCCAAATCCCTGCTAACTGCTGCTGCCTTCTCGGCCTGGTCTTGCTTGTAAAAGAGACTTTTGGTTAAATAAAGGTGCCATTATTTATTTTTTCTAGTCTTTCAAAGAATTCCCACAGCATGGCGCTTCCACCACCATACTACACTAGAGAAGTTGTGGTTAACCCTAACCCAGCATTTCTTGGGCAGTGTTAGGTTTGTGATACACATACTGCATTGAATCCAAAAACCTCTAACATGGTCTCGTCTGACCGCAAAATGTTTTCCAACATTGCATCATGTTTTCTGGCAGACATGCTTTTAGATCAGTGTTATGCAGAGCCGTTGATATGGTTCATTGGGACACCATATATATATATAGTGATTGTTGGCCTCTTTGCGGCTACTCTCTAGTCTCTTTTTTGTTTGAACTCTGAATTTTAAGGGACAGACTTTCATTGGCAGTGCCTGGGTGGTGTTCTTCAGCTTCTACTAACTGATTATTGATCCAACCGGTCACTGGGATATCGCGATTGTGTAGTAATCCTGACTGAGTATTATGTCATAATATAACCAACATTTGTGTAGTAATACTGACTGAGTATTATGTCATAATATAACCAACGTTTGTGTAGTAATCCTGCCTGAGTATTATGTCATAATATAACCGACGACTTAGTTTTGCGGCTGTGCAAGTTACACTGTTAGTTACTTGTTGATTGTTCGAGAGTATGGGATGCTTAATATCTTAGTAACCAGTGAATATGAAAATATAATAATATCCCTATATTCAGCAAAAAATATCTTTGGCGCAGATGGACCCATCCAGTAGAAACAATCACATACTATAAATGCTATTAAAGGAATTGCTCCATTGCCTGTACCGTTGTCTGTCCATTCCATCATTAATATCAGCGCTGGTGTCTTTTAATGTTGTGATGTGTTAAACATGGTACAGGGAGGAACAACATCATTCTATTGCTGAAAGTCTTAAGCTACCTAGGCTTTACCAGAGCTCAGTGCTAATAAACATGCTAGGCTTTACCAGAGCTCAGTGCTAATAAACAAGCTAGGCTTTACCAGAGCTCAGTGCTGATAAACATGCTAGGCTTTACCAGAGCTCAGTGCTAATAAACAAGCTAGCTTTTACCAGAGCCCAGTGCTTATAAACATGCTAGGCTTTTACCAGAGCTCAGTGCTAATAAACAAGCTAGGTTTTACCAGAGCTCAGTGCTAATAAACATGCTAGTTTTTACCAGAGCTCAGTGCTAATAAACAAGCTAGGCTTTACCAGAGCTCAGTGCTAATAAACAAGCTAGGCTTTACCAGAGCTCAGTGCTAATAAACATGCTAGTTTTTACCAGAGCTCAGTGCTAATAAACAAGCTAGGCTTTACCAGAGCTCAGTGCTAATAAACAAGCTAGGCTTTACCAGAGCTCAGTGCTAATAAACATGCTAGTTTTTACCAGAGCTCAGTGCTAATAAACAAGCTAGGCTTTACCAGAGCTCAGGGCTAATAAACAAGCTAGGCTTTACCAGAGCTCAGTGCTAATAAACATGCTAGGCTTTACCAGAGCTCAGTGCTAATAAACAAGCTAGGTTTTACCAGAGCTCAGTGCTAATAAACAAGCTAGGCTTTACCAGAGCTCAGTGCTAATAAACAAGCTAGGCTTTACCAGAGCTCAGTGCTAATAAACATGCTAGGCTTTACCAGAGCTCAGTGCTAATAAACAAGCTAGGCTTTACCAGAGCTCAGTGCTAATAAACAAGCTAGGCTTTACCAGAGCTCAGTGCTAATAAACATGCTAGGCTTTACCAGAGCTCAGTGCTGATAAACAAGCTAGGCTTTACCAGAGCTCAGTGCTAATAAACAAGCTAGGCTTTACCAGAGCTCAGTGCTAATAAACAAGCTAGGCTTTACCAGAGCTCAGTGCTAATAAACATGCTAGTTTTTACCAGAGCTCAGTGCTAATAAACAAGCTAGGCTTTACCAGAGCTCAGTGCTGATAAACAAGCTAGGCTTTACCAGAGCTCAGTGCTAATAAACAAGCTAGGCTTTACCAGAGCTCAGTGCTAATAAACAAGCTAGGTTTTACCAGAGCTCAGTGCTAATAAACAAGCTAGGCTTTACCAGAGCTCAGTGCTAATAAACATGCTAGTTTTTACCAGAGCTCAGTGCTAATAAACAAGCTAGGCTTTACCAGAGCTCAGTGCTAATAAACAAGCTAGGCTTTACCAGAGCTCAGTGCTAATAAACAAGCTAGGCTTTACCAGAGCTCAGTGCTGATAAACAAGCTAGGCTTTACCAGAGTTTAATATGAAATTCCTAGCTAAGCTTTACAAGGAATCATTGTTATACCCAGTTTGGTTAATAGGCTTGGACCTGGTAACTCAACATACCAGGGTTGATAGCACGTAGACTTTTTTAGTCGGAAAAAGAACAAAAACAAATGCTCGAACTTCAACCCATAGACTGTAATGCAGTAAAGTTGTGGATGTTGCCTTGGCTACAACCGTTGGTATCAGTGCTAGTGCCTTGGTTACCACCGAGAGAATTAGTATGCATGACAACACTATCCTTCTGTTTTTCTTTTTCATTGCACTTTGCAAAGACTCATGGGAGGATTTCACAGATTTGGTGGATCACATGCAAATGCTTGATGAATTCAAAGGTGCGTATTGCAGAAGCATCTCATCCTGACATCATCCCAAACCTGCACCTCATCCTTCCATCCCAAACCTGCACCTCATCCTTCCATCCCAGCCTCCAGTACTTCTGCACTGCCTCATTTCTCTCTAGGTCGTTAATGTTCCAGGACTGGGTGTACAAATGAGGAGGGAAACACAGCAGGGTTTGGTCTAGATACAGGAAGTGAAAAAGAAGGGTTTTGTCTGGGGACAGGAAGTTTCATAACATGAATAGGTCTAGGGACAGGAATTTACATAAGAGGAACAGTTCTAGGGACAGGAATTTACATAAGAGTAACGGTTCTAGGGACAGGAAGTTGCATAGGAGGAACGGGTCTAGGGACAGGAAGTTACATAAGAGGAATAGGTCTAGGGACAGGAAGTTCATAGGAATTGTCTGTTGTTACAACACTAAAGAATCAACTGTCTCTAGCATGGCTGTGTGTTTTGGTGATTTACAGCATTGAGCCGACTGTCCAACACAACATCTCCACTGCTCTATATCACCACCAGTCTATTTATCCATATCACCACTGCTCTATATCTCCACCGCTCTATATCTCCACCGCTCTATATATCCATATCACCACTGCTCTATATCTCCACTGCTCTATATCCCCACTGCTCTATATCCCCACTGCTCTATATCCCCACTGCTCTATATCCCCACTGCTCTATATCTCCACTGCTCTATATCTCCACTGCTCTATATCTCCACTGCTCTATATCTCCACTGCTCTATATCTCCACTGCTCTATATCTCCACTGCTCTATATCTCCACTGCTCTATATCTCCACTGCTCTATATCCCCACTGCTCTATATCCCCACTGCTCTATATCCCCACTGCTCTATATCTCCACTGCTCTATATCTCCACTGCTCTATATCTCCACTGCTCTATATCTCCACTGCTCTATATCTCCACTGCTCTATATCTCCACCGCTCTATATCTCTACCGCTCTATATCTCTACCGCTCTATATCTCCACCGCTCTATATCTCCACTGCTCTATATCTCCACTGCTCTATATCTCCACTGCTCTATATCTCTTGGTCTATATCTCTCGGTCTGTATCTCCATCTCTTCACTGCTCTATGTCTCTCTGTCTATATCTCTGTTTATATCTCTCTGTCTATATCCCCCCAACCCCACCACCACCATGGCTCTGTGGCTATTATTACAGAAACCTGCATGTTATTCTGGTTTGTTCCTGTACTGGCCAAAACCCTGGTCAGGGCTGGATCCAGATGGTCCACAGAGCCGTCAGGGCTGGTCATTGTCCTGTTGTAGGAGGAAATTGACTCCTATCGTGTGGTATGCTATGGCCTTGCAAAATGTAGTGATTGACTTCCTTCCCATGAATCCTGTACAAATCTTCCACTTTACCACCACCAATGCACCCCCAGACCATCACATTGCCTCCACCATGTTTTGCAGATGGCGTCTGTGTCTCACTGTAATGTGATCCAAAACCGGAAACGTATCTGCGTTTGTCCATAACAACCTGTTCCGAACTTACTCTGTCCAGTGTCTATGTTCTTTTGCCCACCTTAAACTCTTCTTTTTATTGACATGGCTTTATCTTTATAACTCTTCCTAGAAGGCCAGCATCACGTGTTGCCACTTCACTGTTGACGTTGAGACTAGGGTTTTGTGGGTATTATTTAATGAAGCTGCCAGTTGAGGACCTGTGAGGCGTCTGTTTCTCAAACTAGACACATTAATGGTAATGTCCTCTTGCTCAGTTCTGCACCGGGGCCTCCCACTCGTCTTTCTATTTTGGTTAAAGCCAGTTTGCGCTGTTTTCTGAAGAGAGTTGTACACGTTGTTGTAGGAGATCTTCAGTTTCTTGTTAATTTCTCAGATGGAATTGCTTTAATTTCTCAGAACAAAAGACTGCTGAGTTTCAGAAGAAAGCCTGTAATTGAACCAACAAAACCAGTTTTATTTCTTCTTTAATCAACAACATTTTCTTTTTGCTGTCCTAACATAATTGCTGTTAGTGGTCAGTTAGCCTTTTAAAACAAAAACAACATGCCATTGGAACACAAAATACATGTTTCCATAAGGGAGTTTAATTCAGTTAATACAGTTTTAATGTTCATGGTCAATAAAATACTCATTCATACGGGCTCTTGCTTATTATTGATATGTTTCATTAGGCTAAGGACACAAATAGTGTAATAAAATTAACAACATAGACAATTAAATTGTTAATTGCAATTATTTGTGTGACAAACATCACCTAAAGTCATAGTTAACAATTAGACATTAACAATGTCTACACTGTTTTTCTAAAATGTAATGTTTTTTTTAATGAACAAAACCATTATTAAAAGAAAGGCCATTTTTAAGTGACCCCTAATATTTGAACGGTCATGTATCTTGTCATGATAACAATGCCTTGTAAAACAGTTTTCCTGTAGTTCTGTTGTCGTGATTACAATGCCTTTTAAAACAGTTTTCCTGTAGTTCTGTTTTCATGATAACAATGCCTTGTAAAACAGTTTTCCTGTAGTTCTGTTGTCGTGATTACAATGCCTTTTAAAACAGTTTTCCTGTAGTTCTGTTTTCATGATAACAATGCCTTATAAAACAGTTTTCCTGTAGTTCTGTTGTCATGATAACAATGCCTTTTAAAACAGTTTTCCTGTAGTTCTGTTGTTGTGATTACAATGCCTTGTAAAACAGTTTTCCTGTAGTCCTGTTGTCGTGATTACAATGCCTTTTAAAACAGTTTTCCTGTAGTTCTGTTGTCGTGATTACAATGCCTTTTAAAACAGTTTTCCTGTAGTTCTGTTGTTGTAATTACAATGCCTTGTAAAACAGTTTTCCTGTAGTCCTGTTGTCGTGATTACAATGCCTTTTAAAACAGTTTTCCTGTAGTTCTGTTGTTGCGATTACAATGCCTTATAAAACAGTTTTCCTGTAGTTCTGTTGTCGTGATAACAATGCCTTGTAAAACAGTTTTCCTGTAGTCCTGTTGCCGTTAGCTTGTTTGTTGACATTACATTATTTCCTCTCTTTCCTCTCCATTTCTTCTTCTGCGTCCCCCTCTCCTTTTTCTTATATTCCAGATCCGAAGGACCCGATAGCCATTGAGCGATTAAACCTGATGAACATGGCTAAGTTGAGCATTAAGGGACTGATTGAGTCGGCTCTGAACCTGGGCAGAACCCTGGACTCTGACTACGCTCCACTACAGCAGTTCTTCGTGGTGATGGAACACTGCCTAAAACACGGACTCAAAAGTACGGACACATCGACTACTTCTCTGTGTTGTTGTGTTGTTTCAGTCTGGTCAGATTTTCATTCTCCATATACCACGGCCTCGTTTCAGTCCCCACGGCCTCGTTTCAGTCCTCATGTGCCACGGCCTCGTTTCAGTCCTCATGTGCCACGGCCTCGTTTCAGTCCCCATGCACCACGGCCTCGTTTCAGTCCCCATGTACCACGGCCTCGTTTCAGTCCCCACGGCCTCGTTTCAGTCCCCACGGCCTCGTTTCAGTTTTCTCCGTGACACATTGGAATATGGATGTTTGTGGACATGATGGTAACAGATCCAGGGTGTAATCATGAAGAGCTCTGTGTTTTTCTCTTTCGTTCCACAGCTAAGAAGACATTCCTGGGGCAGAACAAGTCCTTCTGGGGGGCACTGGAGCTGGTGGAGAAACTCACCCCAGAAGCTGGAGAGATCACAGCCAGTGTCAAAGACTTGCCAGGACTCAAGTAAGGCTTC
Organism: Dallia pectoralis; assembly: GCA_029465975.1. Classification (NCBI taxonomy): domain Eukaryota; kingdom Metazoa; phylum Chordata; class Actinopteri; order Esociformes; family Umbridae; genus Dallia; species Dallia pectoralis. The sequence continues at coordinate 704,471 of CM055737.1, read as the reverse complement.
ATCTACCTGTAGCTCAGAATATCCGTTCCTATCCAAAGCTACATGTCTCGTTGATCAGATACATTCATCTAGCATCAGAAAGAGCATTATTCGCCGTTTTCACGTACAAGGAATTTGCTTTGACCCATTTCTATTAGCCGGTTGGACCCCATAACAGCCTGGATCTGATTTAACACCTTTTCAATCAGAAACAACCTCTACCTGCCCACTTTACCAACATTCTCGACAGGTTGTTCACTCTTGTTCCAGGCAGCTTTACTGTAAAATCAGATCACTTCAGAATAACAGCGCTTACAGTAGACTGGGGCTGATGTATCCACTTCAGAATAACAGCGCTTACAGTATACTTGGACTGATGTATCCACTTCAGAATAACAGCGCTTACAGTAGACTGGGGCTGATGTATCCACTTCAGAATAACAGCGCTTACAGTATACTTGGACTGATGTATCCACTTCAGAATAACAGCGCTTACAGTAGACTGAGGCTGATGTATCCACTTCAGAATAACAGCGCTTACAGTAGACTGGGGCTGATGTATCCACTTCAGAATAACAGCGCTTACAGTAGACTGGGGCTGATGTATCCACTTCAGAATAACAGCGCTTACAGTATACTGGGACTGATGGATCCACTTCAGAATAACAGCGCTTACAGTAGACTGGGGCTGACGGATCCACTTCAGAATAACAGCGCTTACAGTAGACTGGGGCTGACGGATCAACTTCAGAATAACAGCGCATACAGTTGTCTGGCTCTATCATGGCGGACATTTGACAGACTGACATGGATCTCATGGCATGTTCTTGATAATAGAGCTCTTATGTTCTGTCTTATTACTGGCTGGGTATGTCTATGGAGGATGCTTGGCTGGGTATGTCTATGGAGGATGCTTGGCTGGGTATGTCTATGGAGGATGCTTGGCTGGGTATGTCTATGGAGGATGCTTGGCTGGGTATGTCTATGGAGGATGCTTGGCTGGGTATGTCTATGGAGGATGCTTGGCTGGGTATGTCTATGGAGGATGCTTGGCTGGGTATGTCTATGGAGGATGCTTGGCTGGGTATGTCTATGGAGGATGCTTGGCTGGGTATGTCTATGGAGGATGCTTGGCTGGGTATGTCTATGGAGGATGCTTGGCTGGGTTTCCCATTAAATTCACACATCAGCCATGGGTGTGGCTAAAATAGGCAGTGTCGATAAACTGTTGCCCGTGTACCCCACACTGGTCATTATGTGTACCCCACACTGGTCATTATGTGTACCCCACACTGGTCATTATGTGTACCCCACACTGGTCATTATGTGTACCCCACACTGGTCATTATGTGTACCCCACACTGGTCATTATGTGTACCCCACACTGGTCATTATGTGTACCCCACACTGGTCATTATGTGTACCCCACACTGGTCATTATGTGTACCCCACACTGGTCATTATGTGTGCCCCACACTGGTCATTATGTGTACCCCACACTGGTCATTATGTGTACCCCACACTGGTCATTATGTGTACCCCACACTGGTCATTCTGTGTACCCCACACTGGTCATTATGTGTACCCCACACTGGTCATTATGTGTACCCCACACTGGTCATTATGTGTACCCCACACTGGTCATTATGTGTACCCCACACTGGTCATTATGTGTACCCCACACTGGTCATTAGGTGTGCCCCACACTGGTCATTCTGTGTGCCCCACACTGGTCATTAGGTGTACCCCACACTGGTCATTAGGTGTGCCCCACACTGGTCATTAGGTGTGCCCCACACTGGTCATTAGTTGTGCCCCACACTGGTCATTCTGTGTGCCCCACACTGGTCATTAGGTGTGCCCCACACTGTTCATTCTGTGTGCCCCACACTGGTCATTAGGTGTGCCCCACACTGGTCATTAGGTGTGCCCCACACTGGTCATTAGGTGTGCCCCACACTGGTCATTAGTTGTGCCCCACACTGGTCATTCTGTGTGCCCCACACTGGTCATTAGGTGTGCCCCACACTGGTCATTAGGTGTACCCCACACTGGTCATTATGTGTACCCCACACTGGTCATTTTGTGTACCAATGAAATGGCAGCAATCTGATTGTGTGCTTATCTGATTGGTCTAATCACCTGCCAAACACCAGGACACCATTAGGACGAGGGCGGGCCTGGTTGCGATTGGCCCTAATGCAGAAGAAGCTGTCAGACTACATGAAAACCATCATCAACAGAAAGGATCTGCTCAGTGAGTTTTACGAGGCCAACGCCCTGATGATGGAGGAGGAAGGAGCCGTGATTGCCGGACTTCTGGTTGGGTTGAACGTAATCGATGCCAACCTGTGTATGAAGGGGGAGGACCTGGATTCACAGGTTAGAAATAAGCAACACTATTATTTAACAGAGTTGTTATTGTGGAGGATGTGTGTGATGTGAGGTTCTGATGGTGTACAGGACTATTCTGGTTGTTCTTCTGCAGGTGGGAGTGATTGACTTCTCCATGTATCTCAAAGATGGGGGTCACAGTACCAAGACAGCCGAGGGGTGAGTTTCACACCCACCTGGTATTCTGCCTCTACTCCTCATCTATAACCTTTTACCCATCTGGTATTCTGCCTCCACTCCTCATCTATAACCTTTTACCCATCTGGTATTCTGCCTCTACTCCTCATAATCTATAACCTTTTGCCCATCTGGTATTCTGCCTCTACTCCTCATCATCTATAACCTTTTACCCATCTGGTATTCTGCCTCTACTCCTCATCTCTATAACCTTTTACCCATCTGGTATTCTGCCTCTACTCCTCATCTATAACCTTTTACCCATCTGGTATTCTGCCTCTACTCCTCATCTATAACCTTTTACCCATCTGGTATTCTGCCTCTACTCCTCATCTATAACCTTTTACCCATCTGGTATTCTGCCTCTACTCCTCATCTATAACCTTTTACCCATCTGGTATTCTGCCTCTACTCCTCATCTATAACCTTTTACCCACCTGGTATTCTGCCTCTACTCCTCATCTCTATAACCTTTTACCCATCTGGTATTCTGCCTCTACTCCTCATCATCTATAACCTTTTACCCATCTGGTATTCTGCCTCTACTCCTCATCATCTATAACCTTTTACCCATCTGGTATTCTGCCTCTACTCCTCATCTATAACCTTTTACCCATCTGGTATTCTGCCTCTACTCCTAATCATCTATAACCTTTTACCCATCTGGTATTCTGCCTCTACTCCTCATCTATAACCTTTTACCCATCTGGTATTCTGCCTCTACTCCTCATCTATAACCTTTTACCCATCTGGTATTCTGCCTCTACTCCTCATCTATAACCTTTTACCCATCTGGTATTCTGCCTCTACTCATCCTCATCTATAACCTTTTACCCATCTGGTATTCTGCCTCTACTCATCCTCATCTATAACCTTTTACCCATCTGGTATTCTGCCTCTCCTCCTCATCTATAACCTTTTACCCATCTGGTATTCTGCCTCTACTCCTCATCTATAACCTTTTACCCATCTGGTATTCTGCCTCTACTCCTCATCTATAACCTTTTACCCATCTGGTATTCTGCCTCTACTCATCCTCATCTATAACCTTTTACCCATCTGGTATTCTGCCTCTACTCATCCTCATCTATAACCTTTTACCCATCTGGTATTCTGCCTCTACTCATCCTCATCTATAACCTTTTACCCATCTGGTATTCTGCCTCTACTCCTCATCTATAACCTTTTACCCATCTGGTATTCTGCCTCTACTCCTCATCTATAACCTTTTACCCATCTGGTATTCTGCCTCTACTCATCCTCATCTATAACCTTTTACCCATCTGGTATTCTGCCTCTACTCATCCTCATCTATAACCTTTTACCCATCTGGTATTCTGCCTCTACTCCTCATCTATAACCTTTTACCCATCTGGTATTCTGCCTCTACTCCTCATCTATAACCTTTTACCCATCTGGTATTCTGCCTCTACTCCTCATCTATAACCTTTTACCCATCTGGTATTCTGCCTCTACTCCACATCTATAACCTTTTACCTACCTGGTATTCTGCCTCTACTCCTCATCTATAACCTTTTACCCATCTGGTATTCTGCCTCTACTCCTCATCATCTATAACCTTTTACCCATCTGGTATTCTGCCTCTACTCCTCATCATCTATAACCTTTTACCCATCTGGTATTCTGCCTCTACTCCTCATCATCTATAACCTTTTACCCATCTGGTATTCTGCCTCTACTCCTCATCTCTATAACCTTTTACCCATCTGGTATTCTGCCTCTACTCCTCATCATCTATAACCTTTTACCCATCTGGTATTCTGCCTCTACTCCTCATCATCTATAACCTTTTACCCATCTGGTATTCTGCCTCTACTCCTCATCATCTATAACCTTTTACCCATCTGGTATTCTGCCTCTACTCCTCATCTATAACCTTTTACCCATCTGGTATTCTGCCTCTACTCCTCATCTATAACCTTTTACCCATCTGGTATTCTGCCTCTACTCCTCATCTATAACCTTTTACCCATCTGGTATTCTGCCTCTACTCCTCATCTATAACCTTTTACCCATCTGGTATTCTGCCTCTACTCCTCATCTATAACCTTTTACCCATCTGGTATTCTGCCTCTACTCCTCATCTATAACCTTTTACCCATCTGGTATTCTGCCTCTACTCCTCATCTATAACCTTTTACCCATCTGGTATTCTGCCTCTACTCCTCATCTATAACCTTTTACCCATCTGGTATTCTGCCTCTACTCCTAATCATCTATAACCTTTTACCCATCTGGTATTCTGCCTCTACTCCTCATCTATAACCTTTTACCCATCTGGTATTCTGCCTCTACTCCTCATCTATAACCTTTTACCCATCTGGTATTCTGCCTCTACTCCTCATCTATAACCTTTTACCCATCTGGTATTCTGCCTCTACTCCTCATCTATAACCTTTTACCCATCTGGTATTCTGCCTCTACTCCTCATCATCTATAACCTTTTACCCATCTGGTATTCTGCCTCTCTCCTCATCTATAACCTTTTACCCATCTGGTATTCTGCCTCTACTCCTCATCTATAACCTTTTACCCATCTGGTATTCTGCCTCTACTCCTCATCTATAACCTTTTACCCATCTGGTATTCTGCCTCTACTCCTCATCTATAACCTTTTACCCATCTGGTATTCTGCCTCTACTCCTCATCATCTATAACCTTTTACCCATCTGGTATTCTGCCTCTACTCCTCATCATCTATAACCTTTTACCCATCTGGTATTCTGCCTCTACTCCTCATCTATAACCTTTTACCCATCTGGTATTCTGCCTCTACTCCTCATCTCTATAACCTTTTACCCATCTGGTATTCTGCCTCTACTCATCTCATAAACCTTTTACCCATCTGGTATTCTGCCTCTACTCCTCATCTATAACCTTTTACCCATCTGGTATTCTGCCTCTACTCCTCATCTATAACCTTTTACCCATCTGGTATTCTGCCTCTACTCCTCATCTATAACCTTTTACCCATCTGGTATTCTGCCTCTACTCCACATCTATAACCTTATTCCCTCTACTCCTCATCTATAACCTTTTACCCATTCTGCCTCTACTCCTCATCTATAACCTTTTACCCATCTGGTATTCTGCCTCTACTCCTCATCATCTATAACCTTTTACCCATCTGGTATTCTGCCTCTACTCCTCATCATCTATAACCTTTTACCCATCTGGTATTCTGCCTCTACTCCTCATCATCTATAACCTTTTACCCATCTGGTATTCTGCCTCTACTCCTCATCTATAACCTTTTACCCATCTGGTATTCTGCCTCTACTCCTCATCTATAACCTTTTACCCAACTGGTATTCTGCCTCTACTCCTCATCATCTATAACCTTTTACCCATCTGGTATTCTGCCTCTACTCCTCATCATCTATAACCTTTTACCCATCTGGTATTCTGCCTCTACTCCTCATCTATAACCTTTTACCCATCTGGTATTCTGCCTCTACTCCTCATCTATAACCTTTTACCCATCTGGTATTCTGCCTCTACTCCTCATCTATAACCTTTTACCCATCTGGTATTCTGCCTCTACTCCTCATCTATAACCTTTTACCCATCTGGTATTCTGCCTCTACTCCTCATCTATAACCTTTTACCCATCTGGTATTCTGCCTCTACTCCTCATCTATAACCTTTTACCCATCTGGTATTCTGCCTCTACTCCTCATCTATAACCTTTTACCCATCTGGTATTCTGCCTCTACTCCTCATCTATAACCTTTTACCCATCTGGTATTCTGCCTCTACTCCTAATCATCTATAACCTTTTACCCATCTGGTATTCTGCCTCTACTCCTAATCATCTATAACCTTTTACCCATCTGGTATTCTGCCTCTACTCCTCATCTATAACCTTTTACCCATCTGGTATTCTGCCTCTACTCCTCATCTATAACCTTTTACCCATCTGGTATTCTGCCTCTACTCCTCATCTATAACCTTTTACCCATCTGGTATTCTGCCTCTACTCCTCATCATCTATAACCTTTTACCCATCTGGTATTCTGCCTCTACTCCTCATCATCTATAACCTTTTACCCATCTGGTATTCTGCCTCTACTCCTCATCATCTATAACCTTTTACCCATCTGGTATTCTGCCTCTACTCCTCATCTATAACCTTTTACCCATCTGGTATTCTGTCTCTACTCCTCATCATCTATAACCTTTTACCCATCTGGTATTCTGCCTCTACTCCACATCTAACATGTGCCTGCATTCTCTCTCTGACTCTCTCCACCTCATCTCTTTCTAGGGATGGACAGATAACAGCCATCTTAGACCAAAAGAACTATGTGGAGGAACTGAACAGACATCTGAGTGCTTCAGTCAACAACCTGCAGGCCAAAGTGGATGCTATGGAGAAGTCCAACAGCAAGCTCACAGAGGAGGTAGTCGGATAACAGGGATCTGCTGAATAGATTGTCTTTATGGCTTATGTCATTTAAAACACAACATTCTGTTATACTGGTTCTGTTGTAATGGTTCTGTTGTAATGGTTCTGTTGTAATGGTTCTGTTGTACTGGTTCTGTTGTACTGGTTCTGTTGTACTGGTTCTGTTGTACTGGTTCTGTTGTAATGGTTCTGTTGTAATGGTTCTTGTCTGTGCAGCTGGCAGTAGCCAACAACCGGGTCATCACCCTTCAGGAGGACGTTGAGCGAGTCAAAGAGGAGACCTCCTACCTGCAGTCTGGTCATAAGGTAGGCCCACTATTAGGTTAGGTTATACCTGTAGTCTGGTCATAAGGTAGGCCCACTATTAGGTTAGGTTATACCTGTAGTCTGGTCATAAGGTAGTACCACTATTAGGTTAGGTTATACCTGTAGTCTGGTCATAAGGTAGTACCACTATTATGTTATACCTGTAGTCTGGTCATAAGGTAGTCCCACTATTAGGTTAGGTTATACCTGTAGTCTGGTCATAAGGTAGTCCCACTATTATGTTAGGTTATACCTGTAGTCTGGTCATAAGGTAGTCCCACTATTAGGTTAGGTTATACCTGTAGTCTGGTCATAAGGTAGTCCCACTATTATGTTAGGTTATACCTGTAGTCTGGTCATAAGGTAGGCCCACTATTAGGTTAGGTTAAACCTGTAGTCTGGTCATAAGGTAGTCCCACTATTAGGTTAGGTTATACCTGTAGTCTGGTCATAAGGTAGTACCACTATTAGGTTAGGTTATACCTGTAGTTTGGTCATAAGGTAGGCCCACTATTAGGTTAGGTTATACCTGTAGTCTGGTCATAAGGTAGTCCCACTATTAGGTTAGGTTAAACCTGTAGTCTGGTCATAAGGTAGTCCCACTATTAGGTTAGGTTAAACCTGTAGTCTGGTCATAAGGTAGGCCCACTATTAGGTTAGGTTAAACCTGTAGTCTGGTCATAAGGTAGTCCCACTATTAGGTTAGGTTATACCTGTAGTCTGGTCATAAGGTAGTCCCACTATTAGGTTAGGTTAAACCTGTAGTCTGGTCATAAGGTAGTCCCACTATTAGGTTAGGTTATACCTGTAGTCTGGTCATAAGGTAGTCCCACTATTAGGTTAGGTTATACCTGTAGTCTGGTCATAAGGTAGTACCACTATTAGGTTAGGTTATACCTGTAGTCTGGTCATAAGGTAGTCCCACTATTAGGTTAGGTTATACCTGTAGTCTGGTCATAAGGTAGTCCCACTATTAGGTTAGGTTATACCTGTAGTCTGGTCATAAGGTAGTCCCACTATTAGGTTAGGTTATACCTGTAGTCTGGTCATAAGGTAGTACCACTATTATGTTAGGTTATACCTGTAGTCTGGTCATAAGGTAGTCCCACTATTAGGTTAGGTTAAACCTGTAGTCTGGTCATAAGGTAGTCCCACTATTAGGTTAGGTTATACCTGTAGTCTGGTCATAAGGTAGTACCACTATTATGTTAGGTTATACCTGTAGTCTGGTCATAAGGTAGTCCCACTATTAGGTTAGGTTATACCTGTAGTCTGGTCATAAGGTAGTCCCACTATTAGGTTAGGTTATACCTGTAGTCTGGTCATAAGGTAGTACCACTATTATGTTATACCTGTAGTCTGGTCATAAGGTAGTCCCACTATTAGGTTAGGTTATACCTGTAGTCTGGTCATAAGGTAGTACCACTATTAGGTTAGGTTATACCTGTAGTCTGGTCATAAGGTAGTACCACTATTATGTTATACCTGTAGTCTGGTCATAAGGTAGTACCACTATTATGTTATACCTGCAGTCTGGTCATAAGGTAGTCCCACTATTAGGTTAGGTTATACCTGTAGTCTGGTCATAAGGTAGTACCACTATTATGTTATACCTGTAGTCTGGTCATAAGGTAGTACCACTATTATGTTATACCTGCAGTCTGGTCATAAGGTAGTCCCACTATTAGGTTAGGTTATACCTGTAGTCTGGTCATAAGGTAGTCCCACTATTAGGTTAGGTTATACCTGTAGTCTGGTCATAAGGTAGTCCCACTATTAGATTAGGTTATACCTGTAGTCTGGTCATAAGGTAGTCCCTCTATTAGGTTAGGTTATACCTGTAGTCTGGTCATAAGGTAGTCCCACTATTAGGTTAGGTTATACCTGTAGTCTGGTCATAAGGTAGTCCCACTATTAGGTTAGGTTATACCTGTAGTCTGGTCATAAGGTAGTCCCACTATTAGGTTAGGTTAAACCTGTAGTCTGGTCATAAGGTAGTCCCACTATTAGGTTAGGTTATACATGTAGTCTGGTCATAAGGTAGTCCCACTATTAGGTTAGGTTATACCTGTAGTCTGGTCATAAGGTAGTCCCACTATTAGGTTAGGTTATACCTGTAGTCTGGTCATAAGGTAGTCCCACTATTAGGTTAGGTTATACCTGTAGTCTGGTCATAAGGTAGTCCCACTATTAGGTTAGGTTATACCTGTAGTCTGGTCATAAGGTAGTACCACTATTAGGTTATACTTGTAGTCTGGTCATAAGGTAGGCCCACTATTAGGTTAGGTTATACCTGTAGTCTGGTCATAAGGTAGTCCCACTATTAGGTTAGGTTATACCTGTAGTCTGGTCATAAGGTAGTACCACTATTAGGTTAGGTTATACCTGTAGTCTGGTCATAAGGTAGTCCCACTATTAGGTTAGGTTATACCTGTAGTCTGGTCATAAGGTAGGCCCACTATTAGGTTAGGTTATACCTGTAGTCTGGTCATAAGGTAGGCCCACTATTAGGTTAGGTTAAACCTGTAGTCTGGTCATAAGGTAGTCCCACTATTAGGTTAGGTTAAACCTGTAGTCTGGTCATAAGGTAGTCCCACTATTAGGTTAGGTTATACCTGTAGTCTGGTCATAAGGTAGTCCCACTATTAGGTTAGGTTAAACCTGTAGTCTGGTCATAAGGTAGTCCCACTATTAGGTTAGGTTATACCTGTAGTCTGGTCATAAGGTAGTACCACTATTATGTTATACCTGTAGTCTGGTCATAAGGTAGTCCCACTATTATGTTATACCTGTAGTCTGGTCATAAGGTAGTACCACTATTAGGTTATACCTGTAGTCTGGTCATAAGGTAGTCCCACTACTCCTAATGCCTGTTAGATGTTCTGTACAGTGTAATATAGATAGATAGATGTATATGGCTGTGCTCCTCAGGCCTCCAGGACAGTGGATGGATCTGCAAATGGTCTGGTTCTGGGAGAGGCACGCAAACAGCTCAAGGAGGAAACTCAGCTGAGATTGGTCAGTTACTTTTCCTCAATCAATCAAATTTCATAAATATGTAACCGTAAGAGGCACGACTCTCAGAACTCTATACATTCCTTCATCTCATTATGTGTTAACTCATCCCTACTTCTGCATTAACTCATCCCTACTTCTGCGTTAACTCATCCCTACTTCTGCGTTAACTCATCCCTACTTCTGTATTAACTCATCCCTACTTCTGTATTAACTCATCCCTACTTCTGCATTAACTCATCCCTACTTCTGTATTAACTCATCCCTACTTCTGTATTAACTCATCCCTACTTCTGTATTAACTCATCCCTACTTCTGCATTAACTCATCCCTACTTCTATATTAACTCATCCCTACTTCTGTGTTAACTCATCCCTACTTCTGTATTAACTCATCTCTACTTCTGCGTTAACTCATCCCTACTTCTGTATTTATATTTGTCCTTACTTGTGTCTCCATCATATAATACCTTATTCTTCTATTTATTCAATGCTTTTCTTATGTAAACTAATCCATTTGTCATCCTTTATCAAGTCATCTCTCTTTCTACATTATTTGTTTTCCCCGTCCAGGATGTAGAGAAGGAGTTGGAGGTTCAGATTGGTATGAAGCAGGAAATGGAACTGAGTATGAAGATGCTGGAGAAGGACATGTGTGACAAGCAGGATGCTATGGTTGAGCTGAGACAACAGCTGGAGGATCTGCGAGCCCTCAACCAGCAACTAACACATAAGTCACAGGTACTGTTGTGTCTGTGGCCTGGGTGGTGTCTGTGGTGTCTGTATTCTGGGTGGTGTCTGTGGTCTGGGTGGTGTCTGTGGCCTGGGTGGTGTCTGAGGTGTCTGTATTCTGGGTGGTGTCTGTGGTCTGGGTGGTGTCTGTATTCTGGGTGGTGTCTGTGGTCTGGGTGGTGTCTGTATTCTGGGTGGTGTCTGTATTCTGGGTGGTGTCTGTGGTCTGGGTGGTGTCTGTGGTCTGGGTGGTGTCTGTGGTCTGGGTGGTGTCTGTGGTGTCTGTGGTCTGGGTGGTGTCTGTGGTGTCTGTATTCTGGGTGGTGTCTGATTTAAAACTGAATGAATTTCAACTTTGGCATCAACAGAGTTCAGAAGCAGATGCAAAGCAGAAGAGTGAGGTCATCATTCGCCTGGAGGAGAAAACCAATCAGATGGCTGGAACCATAAAACTGCTGGAGAACAGGTGGCTGTTATTATAATGACTAATACTACTAATAGTGTTACTACTATTATTACTACTACTACTACTACTATTAATACTGCTACTACTGTTACTACTATTATTACTACTACTGTTACTACTACTACTACTACTACTATTAATACTGCTACTACTGTTACTACTACTACTATTAATACTGCTACTACTGTTACTACTATTAATACTGCTACTACTGTTACTACTTCTGTTACTACTACTATTAATACTGCTACTACTGTTACTACTATTATTACTACTACTGTTACTACTACTACTTTTACTACTACTATTAATACTGCTACTACTGTTACTACTACTACTACTATTATTAATACTGCTACTACTGTTACTACTTCTATTACTATTAATACTGCTACTACTGTTACTACTTCTATTACTACTGTTACTACTTCTATTACTACTGTTACTACTTCTATTACTACTGTTACTACTTCTATTACTACTGTTACTACTTCTATTACTACTATTACTACTACTACTACTATTAATACTGCTACTACTGTTACTACTTTTATTACTACTGCTGTTACTACTACTACTATTAATACTGCTACTAGTGTTACTACTACTACTATTAATACTGCTACTACTATTAATACTGCTACTACTGTTACTACTATTATTACTACTACTGTTACTACTACTGTTACTATTAATACTGCTACTACTGTTACTACTTCTATTACTACTGTTACTACTTCTATTACTACTATTACTACTACTACTACTACTATTAATACTGCTACTACTGTTACTTCTATTATTACTACTACTGTTACTACTACTACTACTATTAATACTGCTACTACTGTTACTACTACTACTACTACTATTAATACTGCTACTACTATTAATACTGCTACTACTGTTACTACTATTATTGCTACTACTGTTACTACTACTGTTACTATTAATACTGCTACTACTGTTACTACTTCTATTACTACTGTTACTACTACTACTACTATTACTACTGCTACTACTGTTACTACTTCTATTACTACTGTTACTACTTCTATTACTACTGTTACTACTACTACTATTACTACTGCTACTACTGTTACTACTTCTGTTACTACTGTTACTACTTCTATTACTACTGCTACTACTGTTACTACTTCTATTACTACTGTTACTACTACTACTACTACTATTAATACTGCTACTACTGTTACTACTTCTATTACTACTGTTACTACTACTACTACTGTTACTACTTCTATTACTACTGTTACTACTACTACTATTAATACTGCTACTACTATTATTACTACTGTTACTACTACTACTACTATTAATACTACTACTACTACTACTACTATTAATACTGCTACTACTAGTATTACTACTGTTACTACTACTACTACTACTTCTATTACTACTGTTACTACTACAACTACTATTAATACTACTACTACTATTAATACTGCGACTACTGTTACTACTACTACTATTAATACTGCTACTACTGTTACTACTTCTATTACTACTGTTACTACTACTACTACTATTACTACTGTTACTACTACTACTACTACTATTAATACTGCTACTACTGTTACTACTACTACTACTATTAATACTGCTACTACTGTTACTACTTCTATTACTACTGTTACTACTACTACTACTACTACTATTAATACTGCTACTACTGTTACTACTACTACTACTACTACTATTAATACTGCTACTGCTGTTACTACTTCTATTACTACTGTTACTACTACTAGATTATGTGTCTGTGGACAGTCTGTCTGTGTCTCTTACCGTCTTCTAGTCTGTGCAGACTTGCTCATCTCAGGCCTCTAACTACTGTTCTCTCTCTCTGTTCTCTCTTTTTTATTACTCTGTTTCTCCATTTCTATAATCTTTTGGTTATCTTCATTGTCTGTTTTCATATCAGTGAGAGAGACTGTGTGCAGCAGGCCAGGAGCTTGAGTTCCAATGTAGAAAAACTCCTTCAGAAGCAACAGTAGTTGTTTCACTCCCAAATACAATGAAAATTAAACACCACATATTAGTTTCTTCAGTCCTGATTACCAATCTAGTCAAACACCATAATATAGAAAGGTATGAGATCACCCGTTATGAGATCACCCGTTATGAGATCACCGGTATGAGATCACCCGTTATGAGATCACCGGTATGAGATCACCCGTTATGAGATCACCGGTATGAGATCACCCGTTATGAGATCACCGGTATGAGATCATCCGATATGAGATTACCCATTTTTTAAGGACTGTTAACCTTTTCTTGCTGATGTAGAAGGGGAATATCTCTCTGGTTGTGTCTGTCCTACATCATCTGATGTAGAAGGGGAATATCTCTCTGGTTGTGTCTGTCCTCCATCATCTGATGTAGAAGGGGAATATCTCTCTGGTTGTGTCTGTCCTCCATCAGCTGATGTAGAAGGGGAATATCTCTCTGGTTGTGTCTGTCCTCCATCATCTGATGTAGAAGGGGAATATCTCTCTGGTTGTGTCTGTCCTCCATCAGCTGATGTAGAAGGGGAATATCTCTCTGGTTGTGTCTGTCCTCCATCAGCTGATGTAGAAGGGCAATATCTCTCTGGTTGTGTCTGTCCTCCATCATCTGATGTAGAAAGGGAATATCTGCAAGAAAGCCACACTGGTTCTGCTCCCAACGCTGCCTTTTGGAACTTTATCTTAGCTTCATTTTGAAAAGAAGATATAAAGCAGCCATTTGGTCGGTTGACCAATCACTAAGCAGCCCTAGGTAAAGGTCCCAGTGATATAATCAGCATATTGGGAGCGTAGCGTCTCTAGCTTCCAGGTCACTTCCCTCTGCACTCCTGTTCTAAACTATTGGTGACTCATTAGAAGTCAGTAGCCTGGTTTCATATCTGTTTGTTTTTTATAGCCTGCTCTGGTTGTTGTTTGTTTAGCATGGCAATGGATATAGGTGTTAAAAAGACTGCACAAACAGGTGTGGAACCAGGCTAAAAAAACCTGAACCCCATCTGCCATTGAGCTACAGTTGTAATCTCATCTGGAATCTCATCTGGAATCTCATCTGGAATCTCTGTTGGAATCTCTGTTGGAATCTCTGTTGGAATCTCTGTTGGAATCTCTGTTGGAATCTCTGTTGGAATCTCTGTTGGAATCTCTGTTGGAATCTCAGCTGGAATCTCAGCTGGAATCTCAGCTGGAATCTCAGCTGGAATCTCAGCTGGAATCTCTACGTAAGGCTTTGCTGCTTGTGTGAAATGTCAGTTCAGCTGAGCAGGATTAAAGAATCATAGAAATAGAATCTATAGAATGGGTCTCTCCATCAAGTCACTGATGGCATAAGGTTTTCACTGGCACTGTTAAGAACATGTTGATGAGTTTATCAGTTTCCATGCCCTGTTTGTACACTCTATTTCTATGTATGTAGTCCCAAAACAAGGTGAAATGAAAGACGTGTATGTGGACGTATTAAGTTAGCTGTAAACTGTAGTCAATACTAGCACAATAAAAACAATTTTAAATGTACAGCACGGGTTCCGTCTCCTTGTGTGTCGGTAAGGGAGTATGAATGTCTGTTTTGTTGTTTACATCCTTTTTTAAGTTTATCCTAGCTTTCTTTTCTGTTGAAGTCTTTGCTTGTCCTGTTTTTCCCCTCATTTCTGGGTTAACATTTGATCATCAGTTGATGTGTTTTCCTTTTACCATCTAACTTTCCATTTTACCATAAGTGCATCTTTAGTTTTCATTTCCTCCCATGGTTCATTTTCCCCCCCTGACCCAGATTGCGCCAGGCACAGAGAGAGCGGGACCTAGCTGAGGAGGACAACCGGCTCTTTAAACTGGAGTTTGGAGACAAGATTGAATCTCTACAGCTGGAGGTGGAACAACTACACAAGCACAGGTGATCCAGACACACAGGTGATCCAGACACACAGGTGATCCAGACACACAGGTGATCCAGACACACAGGTGATCCAGACACGCAGGTGATCCAGACACGCAGGTGATCCAGACACGCAGGTGATCCAGACACGCAGGTGATCCAGACACGCAGGTGATCCAGACACGCAGGTGATCCAGACACGCAGGTGATCCAGACACGCAGGTGATCCAGACACGCAGGTGATCCAGACACGCAGGTGATCCAGACACGCAGGTGATCCAGACACGCAGGTGATCCAGACACGCAGGTGATCCAGACACACAGGTGATCCAGACACACAGGTGATCCAGACACACAGGTGATCCAGACACACAGGTGATCCAGACACACAGGTGATCCAGACACACAGGTGATCCATTCCAGGATGTGCTGTCTGCATGCTGTCAGACTGCTGTTGGCATCACTGTATGACTTTAGGTGTTTGTTTATCAGGTCAAGTTTGGAGCAGGAACTGATAAGGGCACGGGGTGGGAAACCTGGGGCAGGACAGCATCCTGTGTCTGAAGAGAAGATTCACCAGAGTCACCAGAGTCACATGGATGACATCAGGAAGGTACAAACACTGCTTCTGATTAACCTCCTGAAAGACTCTGCTTCTGAAACACACATCCTGAAAGACTGCTTCTGAAACACCCCTCCTGAAACACACCTGTTCAAACCAAACCTGATTTTAAAACAGAAGAAGGTTTGAAAACCATTTAAATACACTCACTCTGATCAAAGATAGTGTCACAACCCCATTTAAAGGACAGATGCAGAACACTAGCAGGTTGTGTAGTTGGACATCACTGTGAAAACACCCATCATTCACACAGGCTGAGTTGTGTTGTGTTGTCTACTGAACAACTGGCTTGTCTGTGTCGTCCTCTCTGTGTCGTCCTCTCTGTGTCGTCCTCTCTGTGTCGTCCTCTGTGTCGTCCTCTCTGTGTCGTCCTCTCTGTGTCGTCCTCTCTGTGTCGTCCTCTGTGTCGTCCTTTGTGTCGTCCTCTGTGTCGTCCTTTGTGTCGTCCTCTGTGTCGTCCTCTCTGTGTCGTCCTCTCTGTGTCGTCCTCTGTGTCGTCCTCTGTGTCGTCCTTTGTGTCGTCCTCTGTGTCGTCCTTTGTGTCGTCCTCTGTGTGTCGTACTCCGTGTGTCGTCCTCCGTGTTTCGTCCTCTCTGTGTCGTCCTCTGTGTCGTCCTCTCTGTGTCGTCCTCTCTGTCTTCCTCTCTGTCGTCCTCTGTGTCGTCCTCTGTGTCGTCCTCTCTGTGTCGTCCTCTCTGTGTCGTCCTCTGTGTCGTCCTCTGTGTGTCTCAGGAACTAGAGGCCATCAAGGACAACAATCACGTGAGTTCAGCGTTGGAGGAAAAGAGCAGTATGAGTTCTGATATGTAAGCCAGGTGTCGTCACTTCCTGTTCAGTTGTCACTTCCTATTCAGTCGTCACTTCCTGTTCAGTCCAACAATGTGTTGATAACAACAATTTCCTTTCTCTACTTCACAGGTCAATATCACAACATGAGGATAAACTGGTAACTGTACTTACTACAATACATTTTATTTCTATACAGTTGGGTGAGTTGTTTGTTTTGCGTGCATATTTTTGGCACTGCGTGTTATCAGATCTTAGATGTCATGATGACACAGATGTTTCCTGTAGTTATGGATGAGTTTTTCACACTGTTATGGACTGATGTTATCACCTGTAGTTATGTGTCAGAGTTCCACTATATGGACTGATGTTATCACCTGTAGTTATGTGTCAGAGTTCCACTATATGGACTGATGTTATCACCTGTAGTTATGTGTCAGAGTTCCACTATATGGACTGCTGTTATCACCTGTAGTTATGTGTCAGAGTTCCACTATATGGACTGCTGTTATCACCTGTAGTTATGGGTCAGAGTTCCACTATATGGACTGCTGTTATCACCTGTAGTTATGGGTCAGAGTTCCACTATATGGACTGCTGTTATCACCTGTAGTTATGTGTCAGAGTTCCACTATATGGACTGATGTTATCACCTGTAGTTATGGGTCAGAGTTCCACTATATGGACTGATGTTATCACCTGTAGTTATGGGTCAGAGTTCCACTATATGGACTGATGTTATCACCTGTAGTTATGTGTCAGAGTTCCACTATATGGACTGATGTTATCACCTGTAGTTATGGGTCAGAGTTCCACTATATGGACTGATGTTATCACCTGTAGTTATGTGTCAGAGTTCCACTATATGGACTGATGTTATCACCTGTAGTTATGTGTCAGAGTTCCACTATATGGACTGATGTTATCACCTGTAGTTATGTGTCAGAGTTCCACTATATGGACTGATGTTATCACCTCCCTTACGATGTTATCTCTGTTCTGCAGGACCAGTGTTCTTCTGAGATCATCCAGGGAGACGTCTGCACACAGTGTGACCAGGAGGAGTCCAAGTTTAAGACCAAGGTATCCTACCTGGACACAAATACTCCACCTGCAGCACTCTGCTTTTCAAAAGCTCTACCTGTGTGTTTGTATGGAAGGAGTTGGTACCAGAAGACTACGGATACCTCTGTTTCGTATTGACTGACTGAATATCACCGCTGGTATTGACTGACTGAATATCACCGCTGGTATTGACTGACTGAATATCACTGCTCGTATTGAATAACTGAATATCACCGCTCGTATTGAATAACTGAATATCACTGTTTGTATTGAATAACTGAATATCACCGTTCGTATTGAATAACTGAATAACACCGTTCGTATCGACTGACTGAATATCACCGTTCGTATCGACTGACTGAATATCACCGTTCGTATCGACTGACTGAATATCACCGTTCGTATCGACAGACTGAATATCACCGTTCGTATTGCCTGACTGATATCACTGTTCTTCCAGGGCCAATGTGCTAACTGCAGAGGTGTGTTTTGTGAGAGCTGCCTGACCAATGAGCTGCCACTGCCTTCCTCCATCTACCCAGAACATGTCTGTGTAACCTGCTACACCCACCTGCTCCACCTGTATGGACCCAGCCCCTCCTGAGACATGTGTCTGTGTAACCTGCTACACCCACCTGTATGGGCCCAGCCCCTCCTGAGACATGTGTCTGTGTAACCTGCTCCACCAGTATGGGCCCAGCCCCTCCTGAGACATGTGTCTGTGTAACCTGCTACACCCACCTGCTCCACCAGTATGGACCCAGCCCCTCCTGAGACATGTGTCTGTGTAACCTGCTACACCCACCTGCTCCACCTGTATGGACCCAGCCCCTCCTGAGACATGTGTCTGTGTAACCTGCTACACCCACCTGCTCCACCTGTATGGACATATGTGAACAGGCTTGACAGGGGAACATTCTGTTTTACCATATAGAGATAAATCCTTGACCAAAAAGTTAAAAGGAGTGTCTTAAATGTATGGTCACTTTTTAATATTAGGACTGTTTCCTCCATAAACCAGCCAACGAACCTGTTAGATCTTCATGGTTGATCGTTTCTGTTTGCTGTACATATGACCTCAGCGGGACTAATGCAACATTGTAAATACATTTTTTATTTAGTAATTTTAAGATCAAGAATATGTCTAAATCACAGGTTCCTATGCTGGCAGATCTTCTCTGTTCTCTCTGTCATGAGTGGGGATTTTTAGACAACTCTTTCTTTAATACCAAAAATAATTTTGGGGGTGTTTTTAGACAATCAAGTGTAAATGTTTTTTGCTCAATAAACGTGATTGTATTAATTAGTTCAGGGTCCTGTTATGTGTCGGATTTATGGGACAACAGACAATTAACTGCAAGGTATAAGAGTTTTAATCCAGGCCTGGTCAAGTTAATGCCCATCAAATGGTTTCTAAACCCATGGCTTCAGGTACCACCTGGTCAAGTTACTGCCCATCAACTGGTTTCTAAACCCATGGCTTCAGGTACCACCCATCAACTGGTTTCTAAATCATGGCTTCACCTGGTCACAGTACAAACCAACAACATATAGTCAGCATGAAATGGTTAAAAATAAACTACTGAAACAGGAATCTTTTACTTCAGCAGGAATGTCTTTATTTTGTGACTTGCTTCCCACTGTTGGGCTAAAGCAGAACAGTAATGGTGATACAGATTAGAATTTGTACAGTTTTGAATAGAACCGCCATCCATCCAGTCCAAATTCACCTAAGGACAGAAAGTGTTTTTGTATATTAAGTATTCACTGACATACTATCCTCAAAGATATTTAAAACATTTTAATGTTTTATTTGACAGGAAAGGAACACCAGATGAAACCCCATGCTACAACAGTACATGGAAAGGAAAGCCAGATTAAACCCCATGCTACAGCAGTACATGGAAAGGAAAGCCAGATTAAACCCCATGCTACAGCAGTACATGGAAAGGAAAGCCAGATTAAACCCCATGCTACAGCAGTACATGGAAAGGAAAGCCAGATTAAACCCCATGCTACAGCAGTACATGGAAAGGAAAGCCAGATTAAACCCCATGCTACAGCAGTACATGGCCCCTGAGATATCTTTTATTTCAACCAGTCAGTATTATCCAGTGCTTCCTCAGATTATGTAACTAAAACTGAAATTTTTTGTATGAAATTACATTTGTATCGAATACATGCATTCATACAAACCTAGTAACAGTTATTTTCCTTCATCAGTCGGAGCTGCTGAGTTCAGGAACAACTCGATGTATCGCTCTCCTACACAGAAACACAAACAGGGTGTAATTCTGACAGCAGAACCAGTAGTGGTGACACATTTAGAGAACTCGTTCTACAGACGTACTCAGGTAGGCCTTGTCCCGGGTCATTGCAGCGACTGCGTCTTGGTGAGAGGGGAAGAAAACCTCTGCCTCTCCATTGGCTCTACCGTCAGGACCAAACTCTACTAGGATCTTGGAGAGAGCTAAGGGATAAAAGAACTGCAGGAGATATCAGCATCCACCAGTCTGATATAAACCAGTCTGAACTAAACCAGTCCCATAACAGGATGCTGTCTGTTTTACCTGAACAATGTCTTCTCCTGTGACTGAATAAGGCAGACCCCTCATGTGGACAAAGTGATGAGAAGATACCAGACTGGCTCCTAAAACACACAGGACAGCCATGAAGATTGAAGAGCCATTTAAAAAATAACCAAAAACATGTCTAAGATCATTTAACCTCGAGGACATTTAACTTGATCTTATCCATTAGTAATCTTACAACATAAAAACACTTTGAGCCAATTCACCAGTCATCTAATATGCCTGTCTCACTCTGTCTGGTACTACAGGTCTGTCTCACCACATCTGTCTGTCTGTCTCACCCCATCTGTCTGTCTGGTACTACAGGTCTGTCTCACCCCATCTGTCTGTCTGTCTGGTACTACAGATCTGTCTCAGCACATCTGTCTGTCTGTCTCACCACATCTGTCTGTCTATCTGGTACTACAGGTCTGTCTCACCATATCTGTCTGGTACTACAGGTCTGTCTCACCACATCTGTCTGTCTCACCCCATCTGTCTGGTACTACAGGTCTGTCTCACCACATCTGTCTGCCTGTCTCACCCTGTCTGTCTGTCTGGTACTACAGGTCTGTCTCACCCCATCTGTCTGTCTGTCTGTCTGGTACTACAGATCTGTCTCACCACATCTGTCTGTCTGTCTCACCACATCTGTCTGTCTATCTGGTACTACAGGTCTGTCTCACCACATCTGTCTGTCTCACCCCATCTGTCTGGTACTACAGGTCTGTCTCACCACATCTGTCTGCCTGTCTCACCCCATCTGTCTGGTACTACAGGTCTGTCGAACCATATCTGTCTGTCTGTCTGGTACTACAGGTCTGTCTCACCATATCTGTTTGTTTGTCTGTCTGGTACTACAGGTCTGTCTCACCATGTCTGTCTGTTGGTTTGGGTGCCACAGGTCTGTCAGGTTGACTCTGTCTGGAGACTCTGCCATCCTCCACAAACTCTGCCTTCCTCCGACCTCCGATCTCCGAAATATTACTGGGAAACACCTCGATGTACCTAGGAACACAAGGTCAGGGGTAACAATTAAGATAAACAATTAAGATAAACAATTAAGATTAACAATTACAAAACATCATGCAATTCAGTCCTACTAAATCTACTGCTACTTAATATTACTAGAATTTACCACCACCACGATAACTACTGGTACTATTAGAATACAATAACACTTTATTAATCCCCCAAGAGGACATTTTTGTGTAACAGCAGCAGAACAAATTATGTAATACGACTAATAAATAGTAAAATAAATTACTTCGATTACTACTAGTACTACGATTACTCCTAGTACTACGATTACTACTAGTACTACGATTACTACCAGTACCATTACTACGATTACTACTAGTACTATTGCTACCACCCAAGTTCTACAGTGGGTGGTCCTACCTGTTCCCTATGAGCTCCCGGTCTTTGGTCAGGGCTTGGTCGGCCTGCTCTTGGGTCAGGAACTGGACGTACGCCTCACCTGTATTTCTTCCTCTGTAGTCTGTTGTCAGGGTAACCCCATTCTCTGCCACATCCAGGCCTGGACAGAACAGCTGTTAGTCCCAGCAAACTGATCATATTTCTAGAATTAACTGAGCCAGTCCCATCCACATCTCAACAGGGTTCGTGTTTGGTATATCAGGCCTGTGGTGAACCGTTCTAACCAGAGAAGAAGAGCAGGACGTCTGTCTCAGTGCAGCTGTATGGGAGTCCCCGGAGACGCACCAGTCCATCCTTGGACGGCAGCTGGACGGACTTCTTCAAGATGGCCTCTGCATCTCTGTTGGTCACCTCAGTTACTGAAGGAAGAAGATAATTTACTCTACCTACCCCTGTACAAGGCAAACCTGTAGTTGGAAAGGTTGGAAGATGGAGCTAAACAGTAGTGTCACCCCAGAGCAGTTTGACACTAAGGTACCTTTCTCAAGGACACAACTAGAGGAGTTTACTTTGGTAACCTACCTTCTATGTAGCGCGGTCCCAGATACTGTCTGTGTTTTTCCAGGGCCTTGCTGACATCCTCTTCATTCTCCAACTCGATGAAGGCCTGGCCGTTGGCCTTCCCGTCGCGGTTCACCGTCAGATGAATTCCCTTCAACCCATCACGCACACGGCACTCTGAACAGGAAGTCAAGATAATGTGATAATCTGTTAACAGGATAATGTTCATGTGAAAATCTGTTAACAGGATAATGTTCATGTGATAATCTTTTAACAGGATAAAGTTCATGTGATAATCTGTTAACAGGATAATGTTCATGTGATAATCTGTTAACAGGATAATGTTCATGTGATAATCTGTTAACAAGATAATGTTCATGTGATAATCTGTCAACAGGATAATGTTCATGTGATAATCTGTCAGCAGGATAATGTTCATGTGATAATCTGTTAACATGATAATGTTCATGTGATAATCTGTTAACATGATCATGTTCATGTGATAATCTGTTAACATGATAATGTTCATGTGATAATCTGTCAACAGGATAATGTTCATGTGATAATCTGTCAACAGGATAATGTTCATGTGATAATCTGTTAACAGGATAATGTTCATGTGATAATCTGTTAACAGGATAATGTTCATGTGATAATCTGTTAACAAGATAATGTTCATGTGATAATCTGTCAGCAGGATAATGTTCATGTGATAATCTGTTAACATGATAATGTTCATGTGATAATCTGTTAACATGATCATGTTCATGTGATAATCTGTTAACATGATAATGTTCATGTGATAATCTGTCAACAGGATAATGTTCATGTGATAATCTGTCAACAGGATAATGTTCATGTGATAATCTGTCAGCAGGATAATGTTCATGTGATAATCTGTTAACATGATAATGTTCATGTGATAATCTGTTAACATGATCATGTTCAAGTGATAATCTGTCAACAGGATAATGTTCATGTGATAATCTGTCAACAGGATAATGTTCATGTGATAATCTGTCAACAGGATAATGTGCATGTGATAATCTGTCAACAGGCTAATGTTCATGTGATAATCTGTCAACAGGATAATGTTCATGTGATAATCTGTCAACAGGATAATGTTCATGTGATAATCTGTCAACAGGATAATGTCCATGTGATAATCTGTCAACAGGCTAATGTTCATGTGAGAATCTGTAAACAGGATAATGTTCATGTGATAATCTGTTAACATGATAATGTTCATGTGATAATCTGTCAACATGATAATCTGTCAACAGGATAATGTTCATTTTACCAGAGAAGAAATGCATGAGTTCTTCAGCAGTGCAGGACCATGGGAGGCCTCTAGCTCTGATGATGAACACCTCCTTTTCTGGCTTGGAGACAGAGGTGTAGTCTGGGAGAGGGGGGTAGTCATCCTCTTTGGATGGGTCTTTTGCCTGACAGACCAGAGACCAGAGAGACTGCTTGGTTAACCCACACTACCATCCATTCTGATCCGGAACTAAAACTCAAAGTTATATTCCCTATCCCACTAATCCAAACCGTAAGCCTAAATGTAAGATAACCCGTGGTGCCTACACCCAGTGACAGTGTCAGGTTTTACATCACATCACTAACCTCTGAGTGTAGACCACGGTGAGTCTGCAGTATGGAGATGTTGGGTACCCGGTGGTTCAGTGAGCCGGTCCAGTTGTGATGCATACGGGCACATCTCTCTGCTGGCTGGAGCCCTACTACCGTCACTGCGGATGCTCTGGGCTCAGATAAGACACTCGTGGAGAGCTGTCTCATCACAACAGTGCGATGTAGTGACAAAAACAAAGACCGACATTTAACAGACATCTTTTCAAACCTGTTGAAAGCAATGACCCGACGTCCCACAGCAGACACGTATTATGGTGATGAGATTCTGCAAAATACACTATAACGGATATAAAATGCCTCGGTAAACAGCAGAGCGAATCACGTTGTCCCAAGGACAGAGACTTCTGGAAAGGTCAAAGTGAAATGATCACGGTCTTGGTTACGTTGTGAATTATACAATATCGCCACCTATCGGTGAGGAGGAATGAGCGGGATATAGTGAAGCCCAGGCGACACCTACTGGTGGAACTGGGGGACAACATGTCTCCTTAACTTTTGGCAAGACATTTAGAAAGGCAAATGCGTTAGTATGCTACAGGGTTCCCAATACACTCCTCAGACCTTTCCTAACACCTAATTTAATTTGTACACTAATTATCCTTCCCTTGATTAGGTGAATCAGATGAGCTAGTTCAAGGCTACAACAACAAAGCGAAACGTTAGAGGTTAGACAGTCCTGCTGCACTAGTCAGCTGTCCGACATGTTGGAATAAAATATTTATGTATCAAATTAAATAAAGCGGCGAAATAATGTCAAGTATAAGAATACAATAAGAATACGATAATAATAAAACAAGAATACAATAAGAATAATAAGAATACAATAATGATACAAACAATAAGAATACGATAATAATAAAACAAGAATACAATAAGAATAATAAGAATACAATAATGATACAAACAATAAGAATACGATAATAATAAAACAAGAATACAATAAGAATAATAAGAATACAATAATGATACAAACAATAAGAATACGATAATAATAAAACAAGAATACAATAAGAATAATAAGAATACAATAATGATACAAACAATAAGAATACGATAATAATAAAACAAGAATACAATAAGAATAATAAGAATACAATAATGATACAAACAATAAGAATACGATAATAATAAAACAAGAATACAATAAGAATAATAAGAATACAATAATGATACAAACAATAAGAATACGATAATAATAAAACAAGAATACAATAAGAATAATAAGAATACAATAATGATACAAACAATAAGAATACGATAATAATAAAACAAGAATACAATAAGAATAATAAGAATACAATAATGATACAAACAATAAGAATACGATAATAATAAAACAAGAATACAATAAGAATAATAAGAATACAATAATGATACAAACAATAAGAATACGATAATAATAAAACAAGAATACAATAAGAATAATAAGAATACAATAATGATACAAACAATAAGAATACGATAATAATAAAACAAGAATACAATAAGAATAATAAGAATACAATAATGATACAAACAATAAGAATACGATAATAATAAAACAAGAATACAATAAGAATAATAAGAATACAATAATGATACAAACAATAAGAATACGATAATAATAAAACAAGAATACAATAAGAATAATAAGAATACAATAATGATACAAACAATAAGAATACGATAATAATAAAACAAGAATACAATAAGAATAATAAGAATACAATAATGATACAAACAATAAGAATACGATAATAATAAAACAAGAATACAATAAGAATAATAAGAATACAATAATGATACAAACAATAAGAATACACATTTAGTTCTGTTTAATGTTCTTTCGTTGTGCGCATTGTATTGTTCTCACGCCATTCCAGTAGGGGGCAGTAATGTCATAATACTTTCATTGCTGTCAACCATAACACTTTATTGAAGAACAACCCGTGGGTCGAACAACTAGTATCTCTGCACAGTTGCTAGCTAGTTAGTTGGCTTGCTAGCTAAACAAACATGCTTCTCCGGACCGTCCGACCATGTCTGTCCCTGGTTCGTTACAGAGGTCTACCGGTACCGAACATACGACAGTACCACGGTGACAGAGTGGCTGCGGTTGGCACACAGCCGGACACACAGACCCAGGAGTACATGGTGAGTGACGTACACACAGTACCAGTAGTACATGGTGAGTGAAGGACACACAGTACCAGTACATGGTGAGTGACAGACACACAGTACCAGTGGTACATGGTGAGTGACGGACACACAGTACCAGTAAATGGTGAGTGAAGGACACACAGTAACAGTACATGGTGAGTGAAGGACACACAGTACCAGTACATGGTGAGTGAAGGACACACAGTACCAGTACATGGTGAGTGACGGACACACAGTACCAGTACATGGTGAGTGACGGACACACAGTACCAGTACATGGTGAGTGACGGACACACAGTACCAGTACATGGTGAGTGAAGGACACACAGTACCAGTACATGGTGAGTGACGGACACACAGTACCAGTACATGGTGAGTGAAGGACACACGGGTATTAGTAGTACATGGTGAGTGACGGACACACAGTACCAGTACATGGTGAGTGAAGGACACACAGTACCAGTACATGGTGAGTGACGGACACACAGTACCAGTATATGGTGAGTGAAGGACACACGGGTATTAGTACATGGTGAGTGAAGGACACACAGTACCAGTACATGGTGAGTGACGGACACACAGTACCAGTACATGGTGAGTGAAGGACACACAGTACCAGTACATGGTGAGTGAAGGACACACAGTACCAGTAGTACATGGTGAGTGACGGACACACAGTACCAGTACATGGTGAGTGACGGACACACAGTAACAGTACATGGTGAGTGACGTACACACAGTACCAGTACATGGTGAGTGACGGACACACAGTAACAGTACATGGTGAGTGACGGACACACAGTAACAGTACATGGTGAGTGACGGACACACAGTAACAGTACATGGTGAGTGAAGGACACACGGGTATTAGTAGTACATGGTGAGTGACGGACACACAGTACCAGTACATGGTGAGTGACGGACACACAGTACCAGTAAATGGTGAGTGGTGAGGACGTACACACAGTAACAGTACATGGTGAGTGAAGGACACACAGTAACAGTACATGGTGAGTGAAGGACACACAGTAACAGTACATGGTGAGTGAAGGACACACGGGTATTAGTACATGGTGAGTGAAGGACACACAGTAACAGTACATGGTGAGTGAAGGACACACAGTAACAGTACATGGTGAGTGAAGGACACACGGGTATTAGTAGTACATGGTGAGTGAAGGACACACAGTAACAGTACATGGTGAGTGAAGGACACACAGTAACAGTACATGGTGAGTGAAGGACACACAGTAACAGTACATGGTGAGTGACGGACACACAGTACCAGTACATGGTGAGTGACGGACACACAGTACCAGTACATGGTGAGTGACGGACACAAAGTACCAGTATATGGTGAGTGAAGGACACACGGGTATTAGTACATGGTGAGTGACGTACACATAGTAACAGTACATGGTGAGTGAAGGACACACAGTAACAGTACATGGTGAGTGAAGGACACACAGTACCAGTACATGGTGAGTGACGGACACACAGTACCAGTGGTACATGGTGAGTGACGGACACACAGTACCAGTAGTACATGGTGAGTGACGGACACACAGTACCAGTAGTACATGGTGAGTGACGGACACACAGTACCAGTAGTACATGGTGAGTGACGGACACACAGTACCAGTACATGGTGAGTGACGGACACACAGTACCAGTACATGGTGAGTGAAGGACACACGGGTATTAGTACATGGTGAGTGAAGGACACATGGGTATTAGTACATGGTGAGTGACGGACACACAGTACCAGTACATGGTGAGTGACGGACACACAGTACCAGTACATGGTGAGTGACGGACACACAGTACCAGTACATGGTGAGTGACGGACACACAGTACCAGTAGTACATGGTGAGTGACGGACACACAGTACCAGTACATGGTGAGTGACGGACACACAGTACCAGTACATGGTGAGTGACGGACACACAGTACCAGTAGTACATGGTGAGTGACGGACACACAGTACCAGTAGTACATGGTGAGTGACGGACACACAGTACCAGTACATGGTGAGTGACGGACACACAGTACCAGTAAATGGTGAGTGACGGACACACAGTACCAGTAGTACATGGTGAGTGACGGACACACAGTACCAGTATATGGTGAGTGACGGACACACAGTACCAGTAGTACATGGTGAGTGACGGACACACAGTACCAGTATATGGTGAGTGAAGGACACACGGGTATTAGTAGTACATGGTGAGTGAAGGACACACAGTACCAGTAGTACATGGTGAGTGACGGACACACAGTACCAGTATATGGTGAGTGACGGACACACAGTACCAGTACATGGTGAGTGACGGACACACAGTACCAGTAGTACATGGTGAGTGAAGGACACACGGGTATTAGTATATGGTGAGTGACGGACACACAGTACCAGTAGTACATGGTGAGTGACGGACACACAGTACCAGTGGTACATGGTGAGTGACGGACACACAGTACCAGTAGTACATGGTGAGTGACGGACACACAGTACCAGTAGTACATGGTGAGTGACGGACACACAGTACCAGTATATGGTGAGTGACGGACACACAGTACCAGTATATGGTGAGTGACGTACACACAGTAACAGTACATGGTGAGTGACGGACACACAGTACCAGTATATGGTGAGTGACGGACACACAGTACCAGTATATGGTGAGTGAAGGACACACGGGTATTAGTAGTACATGATGAGTGACAGACACACAGTACCAGTGGTACATGGTGAGTGAAAGACACACAGTACCAGTGGTACATGGTGAGTGAAAGACACACAGTACCAGTGGTACATGGTGAGTGACGGACACACAGTACCAGTAGTAAATGTTGAGTGACGGACACACAGTACCAGTTCATGGTGAGTGAAGGACACACAGTACCAGTATATGGTGAGTGACTGCTAGGTCGGACTGCCCTTCAAGTGAATGACTGTCTGTAAGTGTAGTGCAGGCTAGTTAGCTAGCTGGTTAGTTGTCTAGTACTTGCAATGTGTTCTTTACCACAGTACCACCATCCAGGTAAAATGTACTGAAACAAAACATGCGAGCTAACTAACATAATTGAAAGATTAACTGTTAAAAGCACTACTCAGCTGTCCAATCATACAACTCATTTATCCAATCCTAGTCCTTTTCAGTCCATGGTCCTTTGGTTCTATTCGG
This sequence comes from Dallia pectoralis, assembly GCA_029465975.1. Lineage (NCBI taxonomy): Eukaryota > Metazoa > Chordata > Actinopteri > Esociformes > Umbridae > Dallia > Dallia pectoralis. The sequence continues at coordinate 675,115 of CM055737.1, read as the reverse complement.
TTCACCATCCAGAATAAGATAAGTGGAACCTTTCAGAAAGCTCTGATAGGTTTGACATGTGCTCTTTTTTCAGTGATTAACTCTCACTGCCAAAAGGAACCAGCTTTTATGTGATTGCTGGTAGTGCCCTTTTCCTAGAAACCTGCCCCTGGTCATTAAATGCATTTACACAGCAATGAAACATAAAACCATTAGACTCATATATGTCACTTCACAGGAAAACTATGAACGGATGAAATCCCTTGTCGACGAGTTGAAAGACAGATCTGAAAAAATCCAACTAGGTAGGTTTCATGACACATTGAATGTGATATTAATGTGATATTAATGCTCCTTTGGCTGTTCTAATGTCAATCCACTGAATGATCACATGTTCTGTTGTGCAGGCGGAGGAGAGAGGGCCAGGAAGTTGCACATTTCCAGAGGAAAGCTCCTCCCCAGAGAACGCATTGATAGGCTCTTGGATCCAGGGTGAACACACATCCTTTATCCTGTTGAACACATGTATATAACATCCTTTATCCTGTTGAACACATGAATATAACATCCTTTATCCTGTTGAACACATGAATATAACATCCTTTATCCTGTTGAACACATGAATATAACATCCTTTATCCTGTTGAACACATGAATATAACATCCTTTATCCTGTTGAACACATGAATATAACATCCTTTATCCTGTTGAACACATGAATATAACATCCTTTATCCTGTTGAACACATGAATATAACATCCTTTATCCTGTTGAACACATGAATATAACATCCTTTATCCTGTTGAACACATGAATATAACATCCTTTATCCTGTTGAACACATGAATATAACATCCTTTATCCTGTTGAACACATGAATATAACATCCTTTATCCTGTTGAACACATGAATATAACATCCTTTATCCTGTTGAACACATGAACGTCCATACGATTCCCGTTCTTGATAGTTTTCCTCTTTCCAGGTCTCCATTCCTGGAGTTCTCCCAGTTTGCAGGCTATGAGCTCTATGGGAAGGAGGAGGTCCCAGCCGGAGGCATCATTTCAGGGATTGGTCGAGTTTCAGGGTGAGTGACTGTGATTGGTCAATTGGTAGTTGTGGGGTTTTAGATGTAAAAGTTAAATGACCCTCTGAGATCTGAGATGTATTTGCAAATTTTTGGGGAAAAGATTTCAATGAGGATTAATTAGTGACAATATCGTTAATATTTCAGAAACTACAGAATGGAACCTTCTACAAAACAATAGCAACAAAATAGGGTTTGGGACACACATTTTGACACCTTTTTTGTCCATGCAAATACTGCAAAAACTGTGGGAGGAGATAGGGTGGTCAAAAAGTGATATAATAATAAAATATATGTGAGATAACAATTGTGAGCTTGACCATTGTCAAGCACACACAACTAGAGTCGTATGTTGTGGGGTTTATTTTAACCTTTTCTTATTTTATGATAAGAAGAAGCTAGATGTAACAAGTGTTTGTCAGAATCAGGTTTATTTACCAAGTCTGTTTACACACACAAGGATTTTGTTCTGACCACCAGCTGCAGCATTTAGAACACACATTTAAAATGTACACGAACAGTGAAAACAGAGCAAAACACACACAGTAGGACAAGAGACCATGTCTGGTTGTCGTATGTACAGATGGAATAGGAGTAGTAGTAACTAGCTTTTGTTACTGTTGAAAGCTGTGTTAACTAAATGCTATATTAACAGCAGGTATTGTTTTCATGTTGGATCCTGTCTGTATGAATGTCCTGTGTTCCTCAGGGTGGAGTGTGTTATAGTAGCTAATGATGCCACAGTGAAGGGGGGTACATACTACCCAGTCACAGTGAAGAAGCATCTAAGAGCACAGGAGATCGCCCACCAGAACCACCTACCATGCATCTATCTGGGTCAGTACCACCCCTCCTGTCACATTGGTGGCAGCGCTGGGAAATCTGTGGAAATTTGACCGCCTTTCAGTCAGAATGAGTTCTAAGTCCACGTTCAACAAACCGTTACAGCAACACTTAATACCCATGTAATAAACGAAGGTCAGAGGTCAGGGGTTGATTCAGTTTGATTGCTGTCCTGTTCTGTAGTGGACTCTGGAGGAGCCAATCTGCCCAGACAGGCTGAAGTCTTCCCAGACAGAGAACACTTTGGACGAATCTTCTTCAACCAGGCTCGCCTCTCCTCTGATGGAATAGCCCAGGTAATGACCAGCCAGTCATTACAGATAGAGGTGGTGATGGGGTCTGGATGTGTCGTGTTTGTCATTACAGATAGAGGTGGTGATGGGGTCTGGATGTGTCGTGTTTGTCATTACAGATAGAGGTGGTGATGGGGTCTGGATGTGTCGTGTTTGTCATTACAGATAGAGGTGGTGATGGGGTCTGGATGTGTCGTGTTTGTCATTACAGATAGAGGTGGTGATGGGGTCTGGATGTGTCGTGTTTGTCATTACAGATGGGGGTGGTGATGGGGTCTGGATGTGTCGTGTTTGTCATTACAGATAGCGGTGGTGATGGGGTCTGGATGTGTCGTGTTTGTCATTACAGATAGAGGTGGTGATGGGGTCTGGATGTGTCGTGTTTGTCATTACAGATAGCGATGGTGATGGGGTCTGGATGTGTCGTGTTTGTCATTACAGATAGCGGTGGTGATGGGGTCTGGATGTGTCGTGTTTGTCATTACAGATAGAGGTGGTGATGGGGTCTGGATGTGTCGTGTTTGTCATTACAGATAGCGGTGGTGATGGGGTCTGGATGTGTCGTGTTTGTCATTACAGATAGAGGTGGTGATGGGGTCTGGATGTGTCGTGTTTGTCATTACAGATAGCGGTGGTGATGGGGTCTGGATGTGTCGTGTTTGTCATTACAGATAGCGGTGGTGATGGGGTCTTGCACTGCGGGAGGAGCCTATGTCCCGGCAATGGCTGATGAGAGCATCATCGTCAGGAAACAGGGAACAATCTTCTTAGGGGGACCCCCTCTGGTATGTAATATCTATCTTCTTAGGGGGACCCCCTCTGGTATGTAATATCTATCTTCTTAGGGGGACCCCCTCTGGTATGTAATATCTATCTTCTTAGGGGGACCCCCTCTGGTATGTAATATCTATCTTCTTAGGGGGACCCCCTCTGGTATGTAATATCTATCTTATTAGGGGGACCCCCTCTGGTATGTAATATCTATCTTATTAGGGGGACCCCCTCTGGTATGTAATATCTATCTTATTAGGGGGACCCCCTCTGGTATGTAATATCTATCTTCTTAGGGGACCCCCCTCTGGTATGTAATATCTATCTTATTAGGGGGACCTCCTCTGGTATGTAATATCTATCTTATTAGGGGGACCCCCTCTGGTATGTAATATCTATCTTATTAGTAATATCTATCTTATTAGGGACCCCCTCTGGTATGTAATATCTATCTTATTAGGGGACCCCCTCTGGTATGTAATATCTATCTTATTAGGGGACTCTGGTATGTAATATCTATCTTATTAGGGGACCCCCTCTGGTATATAATATCTATCTTATTAGGGGGACCCCTCTGGTATATAATATCTATCTTATTAGGGGACCCCTCTGGTATGTAATATCTATCTTATCTATCTTATTAGGGGACCCCTCTGGTATGTAATATCTATCTTATTAGGGGACCCCTCTGGTATATAATATCCTTATTAGGGGGACCCCCTCTGGTATGTAATATCTATCTTATTAGGGGGACCCCCTCTGGTATGTAATATCTATCTTCCCCCTCTGGTATGTAATATCTATCTTATTAGGGGAACCCCCTCTGGTATGTAATATCTATCTTATTAGGGGGACCCCCTCTGGTATAGATATATCTCTGGTATGTAATATCTATCTTATTAGGGGGACCCCCTCTGGTATGTAATATCTATCTTAGGGGGGACCCCCTCTGGTATATAATATCTATCTTATTAGGGGGACCCCCTCTGGTATGTAATATCTATCTTATTAGGGGGACCCCCTCTGGTATGTAATATCTATCTTATTAGGGGGACCCCCTCTGGTATGTAATATCTATCTTATTAGGGGAACCCCCTCTGGTATGTAATATCTATCTTCTTAGGGGACCCCCTCTGGTATGTAATATCTATCTTCTTAGGGGACCCCCTCTGGTATGTAATATCTATCTTATTAGGGGGACCCCCTCTGGTATGTAATATCTATCTTATTAGGGGGACCCCCTCTGGTATGTAATATCTATCTTATTAGGGGGACCCCCTCTGGTATATAATATCTATCTTATTAGGGGGACCCCCTCTGGTATGTAATATCTATCTCCCCCTAAGAAGATAGATAGATAGATAGATAGGTATGTAATATCTATCTTCTTAGGGGGACCCCCTCTGGTATGTAATATCTATCTTCTTAGGGGAACCCCCCCCTGGTATGTAATATCTATCTTATTAGGGGGACCCCCTCAGATATTATATACCAGAGGGGGTCCCCCTAATAAGATAGATATTATATACCAGAGGGGGTCCCCCTAATAAGATAGATATTATATACCAGAGGGGGTCCCCCTAATAAGATAGATATTATATACCAGAGGGGTTCCCCCTAATAAGATAGATATTACATACCAGAGGGGGTCCCCCTAATAAGATAGATATTATATACCAATCTTATTAGGGGGACCCCCTCTGGTATGTAATATCTATCTTATTAGGGGACCCCTCTGGTATATAATATCTATCTTATTAGGGGGACCCCCTCTGGTATATAATATCTATCTTATTAGGGGACCCCCTCTGGTATATAATATCTATCTTATTAGGGGACCCCCTCTGGTATATAATATCTATCTTATTAGGGGACCCCCTCTGGTATGTAATATCTATCTTATTAGGGGACCCCTCTGGTTAGGGGATATAATATCTATCTTATTAGGGGACCCCCTCTGGTATGTAATATCTATCTTATTAGGGGGACCCCCTCTGGTATATAATATCTATCTTATTAGGGGAACCCCCTCTGGTATGTAATATCTATCTTATTAGGGGGACCCCCTCTGGTATGTAATATCTATCTTATTAGGGGAACCCCCTCTGGTATGTAATATCTATCTTATTAGGGGGACCCCCTCTGGTATGTAATATCTATCTTATTAGGGGGACCCCCTCTGGTATGTAATATCTATCTTATTAGGGGGACCCCCTCTGGTATGTAATATCTATCTTATTAGGGGACCCCTCTGGTATATAATATCTATCTTATTAGGGGGACCACCTCTGGTATGTAATATCTATCTTATTAGGGGACCCCCTCTGGTATGTAATATCTATCTTATTAGGGGACCCCTCTGGTACCCCTCTGGTATATAATATCTATCTTATTAGGGGGACACCCTCTGGTATGTAATATCTATCTTATTAGGGGACCCCCTCTGGTATGTAATATCTATCTTATTAGGGGACCCCTCTGGTATGTAATATCTATCTTCTTAGGGGACCCCCTCTGGTATATAATATCTATCTTATTAATATCTATCTTATTAGGGGGACACCCTCTGGTATGTAATATCTATCTTATTAGGGGGACCCCCTCTGGTATGTAATATCTATCTTATTAGGGGGACCCCCTCTGGTATATAATATCTATCTTATTAGGGGGACACCCTCTGGTATGTAATATCTATCTTATTAGGGGGACCCCCTCTGGTATATAATATCTATCTTATTAGGGGGACCCCCTCTGGTATGTAATATCTATCTTCTTAGGGGGACCCCCTCTGCTATGTAATATCTATCTTATTAGGGGGACCCCCTCTGGTATATAATATCAGTGTGGATGTGTTAGCCTGATGATGGTGTTTTTCAGGTGAAGGCAGCGACAGGTGAGACGGTGTCAGCAGAGGATCTGGGAGGAGCTGACCTTCACTGCAGGTATTAATTAATTGGTTGAAAGAGTTGCCAAATGAAGACTAATAGTCACCCGAATAACTCCAATAACTGTTATCTTCACTTTAAGATGTGCTGGCCAATAAAGTGTCTGGCTCCATGTGTGTATCTCCTGTCTCACAGGAAGTCAGGTGTGACTGACCACTATGCACTTGATGATAGCCACGCCCTTCACCTGGCTCGCAAGGCTGTTCGCAACTTGAATTACACAAAAAACATCCAGGTGAGTTATAACCTTCCAAATTCCCATTTAGATGCATAAATCTTAGCTAAACCAAAAACATTTATATATATCAAATAATTTCACTATTTCTCCTCATTGTTTGTTTTTGTTGTGTTGTGGATGTTGCCAGGTTACCACTGAGCCCCCAGAAGCCCCGCTCTACTCAGCTGATGAGCTGTATGGCATCGTAGGAGCCAACCTGAAACGCAACTTTGATGTCAGAGAGGTATAAGTAATATTCAGACATTACTGTTGATGTCAGAGAGGTATAAGTAATATTCAGAGATTACTGTTGATGTCAGAGAGGTATAAGTAATATTCAGACATTACTGTTGATGTCAGAGAGGTATAAGTAATATTCAGACATTACTGTTGATGTCAGAGGTATAAGTAATATTCTCAAACCCATTTTTATAGTCATTATGTTTTTGGTATACCACTCAACTTTAAACTGTTGTCGTGTAAACATGTGATTGACTGTTCTGTTTCTGTTTTTCTGACAGGTGATTGCCAGGATTGTAGACGGCAGTAGGTTTGATGAGTTCAAAGCATTCTATGGAGATACAGTGGTGACAGGTCAGTCTACATCCCATGTAAATTACAGCATCATGTTACTTCTGTCTGGGGTTTACATCCTCATGTTACTTCTCTCTGGGGTTTAGGTGTGAAAGTAAGAAACCATGTGTTTGTTGTCAGGGTTCTCAAGGATTTTTGGTTACCCTGTTGGAATCATTGGTAACAATGGAGTCCTCTTCTCAGAGTCTGCTAAGAAGGTAACTATTGAACTGCTTCTAGCTATCTAAAGTTAAACCAATAGACATGTGCTTGTGAGATTACCAACAAAGCAAATCCACATCAACAGTTGTGAATGAATGACTGTCAATGACAACTACTGGATATAATAATGAGTTGAACATCACTATATTTCAGGCCACACACTTCATAGAGTTATGCTGTCAAAGAAACATTCCACTTATATTCCTACAAAACATTACAGGTGAGTCCAACTGTTCTAAGGTCATATTCACCTCATTATCACTCGTATCTTTAGATGTTCATCCATCCTCATCTCTGTCTGTCTCCTTCTCATCTCTATCCTCCCCTGTCTCTCTGTCTCCAGGTTTCATGGTGGGCAGGGAATACGAGGCTGGTGGCATTGCAAAGGATGGGGCTAAAATGGTGACAGCAGTGGCATGTGCCAACGTACCTAAGATAACTGTGATTATTGGCGGCTCATATGGAGCAGGAAACTATGGCATGTGTGGCAGAGCCTATAGGTATACCATATTACACCACCCGATATTACACCACCCAATAATATACCATATTACACCACCCGATATTACACCACCCAATAATATACCATATTACACCACCCGATACTATACCATATTACACCACCCAATATTATACCATATTACACCACCCGATATTACACCACCCAATAATATACCATATTACACACCACCCAATAATATACCATATTACACACCCGATATTACACCACCCAATAATATACCATATTACACCACCCGATATTACACCACCCAATAATATACCATATTACACCACCCGATATTACACCACCCAATAATATACCATATTACACCACCCGATATTACACCACCCAATAATATACCATATTACACCACCCGATACTATACCATATTACACCACCCGATATTATACCATATTACACCACCCGATATTATACCATATTACACCACCCAATAATATACCATATTACACCACCCTATATTATACCATATTACACCACCCGATATTATACCATATTACACCACCCGATATTATACCATATTACACCACCCGATACTATACCATATTACACCACCCGATATTATACCATATTACACCACCCGATATTATACCATATTACACCACCCAATAATATACCATATTACACCACCCGATATTACACCACCCAATAATATACCATATTACACCACCCGATATTATACCATATTACACCACCCGATACTATACCATATTACACCACCCGATATTATACCATATTACACCACCCGATATTATACCATATTACACCACCCGATATTATACTATATTACACCACCCGATACTATACCATATTACACCACCCGATATTATACCATATTACACCACCCGATATTATACCATATTACACCACCCGATATTATACTATATTACACCACCCGATATTATACCATATTACACCACCCAATATTATACCATATTACACCACTCGATATTATACCATATTACACCACCCGATATTATACCATATTACACCACCCAATATTACACCACCCGATATTATACCATATTACACCACTCGATAATATACCATATTACACCACCCGATATTATACCATATTACACCACCCGATACTATACCATATTACACCACCCGATACTATACCATATTACACCACTCGATATTATACCATATTACACCACCCGATATTATACCATATTACACCACCCGATATTATACCATGTTACACCACTCGATATTATACCATATTACACCACCCGATATTATACCATATTACACCACCCGATATTATACCATATTATACCATATTACACCACCCGATATTATACCATATTATACCATATTACACCACCCGATATTACACCACCCGATATTACACCATACTACACCAGCCAATATTATACCATACTACACCATATATATATGTACCATGTATCCTATATACCCAGTTGTTAGTAGATCTGTATGATGTGCAACACTTCCTGTTAAACCCAACGTCACACTCTCCTCCAGCCCTCGGTTCCTGTACATGTGGCCCAACTCCCGAATCTCAGTTATGGGAGGAGAGCAAGCTGCCACTGTACTGGCAACTATTACTAAAGATCAGCGGGCACGAGAGGGCAAGGAGGTAAGCACTAATCTACACCCTAGAGATGAATCCAAGCCTACACCTGTTTAACAGATAATATTCTACACCCTACTGGGTCAACCAACCTGATTGAACCTTTGGTTCTACGTTCAGTTCACAGCGGAGCAGGAGGCTGCCATGAAGGATCCCATCATAAAACGCTTTGAAGAGGAGGGGAGCCCATACTTCTCTAGTGCCAGGTAATATAATATAACACTACCAATGACCAGGTAATATAATATAACACTACCAATGACCAGGTAATATAATATAACACTACCAAAGACCAGGTAATATAATATAACACTACCAATGACCAGGTAATATAATATAACACTACCAATGACCAGGTAATATAATATAACACTACCAATGACCAGGTAATATAATATAACACTACCAATGACCAGGTAATATAATATAACACTACCAATGACCAGGTAATATAATATAACACTACCAATGACCAGGTAATATAATATAACACTACCAATGACCAGGTAATATAATATAACACTACCAATGACCAGGTAATATAATATAACACTACCAATGACCAGGTAATATAATATAACACTACCAATGACCAGGTAATATAATATAACACTACCAATGACCCAGGTAATATAATATAACACTACCAATGACCAGGTAATATAATATAACACTACCAATGACCAGGTAATATAATATAACACTACCAATGACCAGGTAATATAATATAACACTACCAATGACCAGGTAATATAATATAACACTACCAATGACCAGGTAATATAATATAACACTACCAATGACCAGGTAATATAATATAACACTACCAATGACCAGGTAATATAATATAACACTACCAATGACCAGGTAATATAATATAACACTACCAATGACCCAGGTAATATAATGTAACACTACCAATGACCCAGGTAATATAATATAACACTACCAATGACCAGGTAATATAATATAACACTACCAATGACCAGGTAATATAATATAACACTACCAATGACCAGGTAATATAATATAACACTACCAATGACCAGGTAATATAATATAACACTACCAATGACCAGGTAATATAATATAACACTACCAATGACCAGGTAATATAATATAACACTACCAATGACCCAGGTAATATAATATAACACTACCAATGACCAGGTAATATAATATAACACTACCAATGACCAGGTAATATAATATAACACTACAAATGACCAGGTAATATAATATAACACTACCAATGACCAGGTAATATAATATAACACTACCAATGACCAGGTAATATAATATAACACTACCAATGACCAGGTAATATAATATAACACTACCAATGACCAGGTAATATAATGTAACACTACCAATGACCAGGTAATATAATATAACACTACCAATGACCAGGTAATATAATATAACACTACCAATGACCCAGGTAATATAATATAACACTACCAATGACCCAGGTAATATAATATAACACTACCAATGACCCAGGTAATATAATATAACACTACCAATGACCAGGTAATATAATATAACACTACCAATGACCCAGGTAATATAATATAACACTACCAATGACCCAGGTAATATAATATAACACTACTAATGACCCAGGTAATATAATATAACACTACCAATGACCAGGTAATATAATATAACACTACCAATGACCAGGTAATATAATATAACACTACGAATGACCCAGGTAATATAATATAACACTACCAATGACCCAGGTAATATAATATAACACTACCAATGACCCAGGTAATATAATATAACACTACCAATGACCCAGGTAATATAATATAACACTACCAATGACCAGGTAATATAATATAACACTACCAATGACCAGGTAATATAATATAAGACTACCAATGACCAGGTAATATAATATAACACTACCAATGACCAGGTAATATAATATAACACTACCAATGACCAGGTAATATAATATAACACTACCAATGACCAGGTAATATAATATAACACTACCAATGACCAGGTAATATAATATAACACTACCAATGACCAGGTAATATAATATAACACTACCAATGACCAGGTAATATAATATAACACTACCAATGACCCAGGTAATATAATATAACACTACCAATGACCAGGTAATATAATATAACACTACCAATGACCAGGTAATATAATATAACACTACCAATGACCAGGTAATATAATATAACACTACCAATGACCCGGTAACATATAATCCTTCTAAATCCTTTTCTGCCTCTCATCCATTTTGTCTGCCTCTCATCCATTTTGTCTACCTCTCATCCATTTGGTGTGTTTCTAGGCTATGGGATGACGGTATCATCGACCCGGCTGACACACGTCTTGTTTTGGGGATGAGTCTGAGTGCTGCTCTCAACGCCCCAACACAGAAAACACACTTTGGTGTTTTCCGAATGTAACAATCCACCAGGCCACTAGGGGCAGACTGTCAGAAACCAGTACTGTCTACCTCCAGGCCACTAGGGGCAGACTCCATCTGAAGCAGTACTGCTTGACAGTATCCTGTTGAAACCTATCTTTATACAGTCTATGGTTGAAACTGATAAACTTCTTCCTGTCACCTTTACAGTCTACTAGTTTTGTCGAGAGCTTTTTTGGAACACGTGATTAATACTGTAAATGTACAACCTTCATAAGTATACTTATAGATGCACAATTCTACGTTTTTCTAACTAGTTGGTATTGCAGGTGTGGTGGGTAGAATAAATTCACCTATTACAACCTGCTGGCAAATACTTTTGTAATTTTAGTCAAAGGTGTTTTAATAACGGCAACAACAGGTTTATTATTTATCAGGTTTCAACAGGTGATGTGTGAAATGTGTAGCCCGAGTCAGAGTATCAAGTGTCCTGATATATAAGAAGAGTTCCCTGATATTTGTATGTGTTTGTTTCTTGTGTAACTTTCTACATTGTGCTCTTTTTAGTTAAACCTTTACTTAACGTTTTTTCATTTACAATCTGGTGCTTTCCTATTAAATCAACTGACCACCATCATGGAAGAGTCAATGTTGTGTTTTTTTAATGTCTAATAAGTCTGTGTAATATGGGGCTAATAGTACCGAAGCCTCATTTATTAATTATTTTAACTTCTCAATCAAATGCACATATGCGCACACTTTCCCAGTCAGCCAGAGTAATAATGGTTGTTAGTTAACTATAGTTCCCAAACTACACATCTCATTAACAGTCTGCTGAATTAAGGCTGACAAATATCTAGTGTTGATAACATCTTAACTCACATCCACCGTCAGACACTTGATTTAAGTTTGCATTGAATTGCGGATGATATTATCAACCCAACAAATGAGCTAAGTGTTTTACTCGTCTCCTTACTCATCTCCTTAAAGTGTTTTACTCGTCTCCTTACTCATCTCCTTAAAGTGTTTTACTCGTCTCCTTACTCATCTCATTAAAGTGTTTTACTCGTCTCCTTACTCATCTCCTTAAAGTGTTTTACTCGTCTCCTTACTCATCTCCTTAAAGTGTTTTACTCGTCTCCTTACTCATCTCCTTAAAGTGTTTTACTCGTCTCCTTACTCATCTCCTTAAAGTGTTTTACTCGTCTCCTTACTCATCTCCTTAAAGTGTTTTACTCGTCTCCTTACTCATCTCCTTAAAGTGTTTTACTCGTCTCCTTACTCATCTCCTTAAAGTGTTTTACTCGTCTCCTTACTCATCTCCTTAAAGTGTTTTACTCGTCTCCTTACTCATCTCCTTAAAGTGTTTTACTCGTCTCCTTACTCATCTCCTTAAAGTGTTTTACTCGTCTCCTTACAAAGTAATTGATCCGTTGATCGGCGGACGCGTTCTCAAACGGGTTTTTCAAACGGGGTTTCTGTGTTGCCAGAAATCGCTTTGCCAAACGTTTCAGATCTAATGTGTACTTATGTTAAGGGGTTAAATACACGCCAGGTATGTTGCGCTCCGTTCATGACAACTGTAAAACCACGTTTTTATTAGCTTTCATGACAATATAATAACACCCCTGAACTTAATCTATCATTGCACAAGAGTTGAAGATGTGTATCTAAACCCGTAGAGATGAAGATGTGTATCCGCCAGTATACCATTATAGCAACTGATAAATAAATAATCACAACTATATTCAATGTAGGTGGCATTTGCATAATCAGATATAATAATAATAATGTAGCACATCGATAAATACGCCTATTTATTATTTGTATAATTGGCCAACCTATAAATTGCACTGAGCGTTTGCTTTGCTTTTCATTCTCTAATAGTCACTCCGTAGTGTCGTCATCAACAGGTGACCACAAGCAGGAACTGGATCCGATCTGAGGTATACACGCTTATTCTCTACGAAGTGAAGATCACTGATGTTTTTATGTAGACTTGTTATGTTATAAGTTCCCATATGTCTTAAAAGCACCACCTAACTCCGTTTAGTGTTTCCGAAACACTTATAATTCAGAAATATGCATATTTATGGTCATGGAGATCCCGGAGGAAGTCCTATAGTCTACATATTTATGGTCATGGAGATACCGGAGGAAGTCCTATAGTCTACATATTTATGGTCATGGAGATCCCGGAGGAAGTCCTATAGTCTACATATTTATGGTCATGGAGATACCGGAGGAAGTCCTATAGTCTACATATTTATGGTCATGGAGATCCCGGAGGAAGTCCTATAGTCTACATATTTATGGTCATGGAGATACCAGAGGAAGTCCTATAGTCTACATATTTATGGTCATGGAGATACCAGAGGAAGTCCTATAGTCTACATATTTATGGTCATGGAGATACCAGAGGAAGTCCTATAGTCTACATATTTATGGTCATGGAGATACCGGAGGAAGTCCTATAGTCTACATATTTATGGTCATGGAGATACCGGAGGAAGTCCTATAGTCTACATATTTATGGTCATGGAGATACCAGAGGAAGTCCTATAGTCTACATATTTATGGTCATGGAGATACCGGAGGAAGTCCTATAGTCTACATATTTATGGTCATGGAGTTACCAGAGGAAGTCCTATAGTCTACATATTTATGGTCATGGAGATACCGGAGGAAGTCCTATAGTCTACATATTTATGGTCATGGAGATACCAGAGGAAGTCCTATAGTCGACATATTTATGGTCATGGAGATACCAGAGGAAGTCCTATAGTCTACATATTTATGGTCATGGAGATACCGGAGGAAGTCCTCGCGCACATATTCTCCTACCTGTCGGTAAAGGAACGGGACAGCTCGAGCACCGTGTGTAGGAAGTGGAAGCAGTCTATGAGCCACCCGCAGGTGTGGCGCTACACTGAAGTCAGGTTAGTATAACGTGTATTAACCTTAATAACTTCACATGTGTATTTAATTCTATGGACCTAATGGGCCAACTGTCCTATCATGGTCGCGCACTTACAGATATGTCAAGTCTGCCGCAGTAAGCGGGTCGCTTTCAAAATAAATGTCCCGAATTGCAGGTGATGGAAATGCCAACAAATACTGGAATATTTTAACCATACTGGTGTTATCTACCTGACTCCTCCTACATCTAAACCATACAGGTGTTACCTACCTGACTCCTCCTACATCTAAACCATACAGGTGTTATCTACCTGACTCCATACAGGTGTTACCTACCTGACTCCTCCTACATCTAAACCATACATGTGTTATCTACCTGACTCCTCCTACATCTAAACCATACAGGTGTTACCTACCTGACTCCTCCTACATCTAAACCATACAGGTGTTATCTACCTGACTCCTCCTACATCTAAACTATACAGGTGTTACCTACCTGACTCCTCCTACATCTAAACTATACAGGTGTTATCTACCTGACTCCATACAGGTGTTACCTACCTGACTCCTCTTACATCTAAACCATACAGGTGTTACCTGCCTGACTCCTCCTACATCTAAACCATACAGGTGTTACCTGCCTGACTTCACCTCCATCTAAACCATACAGGTGTTACCTGCCTGACTCCTCCTACATCTAAACCATACAGGTGTTACCTGCCTGACTCCTCCTACATCTAAACCATACAGGTGTTACCTACCTGACTCCTCCTACATCTAAACCATACAGGTGTTATCTACCTGACTCCATACAGGTGTTACCTGCCTGACTTCACCTCCATCTTATTTATTATTTATATGGATTTTAAGGTATCATCTTTCGCTCTCTTCCCCTTAATTTCTCCCGACCTCCACCCCCCTGTGTGTCTCGCTCTCACACGGTCTCCCCACCTCCTTCTCTCTTCCTCACTTGTTTTCCTTCTCTCTTCCTCTCCTTCACTTCTTCTCTTCCTCTCTCCTGAAGGTGTGAGACGGGGGAACAGGAGGGCCCTGCTTTGCAGCGCTTCTCTTCTTTTTTCCCATTGGTCCGCCACCTGAAGATCAATGTCAATCCATTGAGGGATCCAGCCAATCGTAGGGCAGCCCTGTCCGTTCTCCATCTGTCTGCCAGCGGGAATTTGAGATCCCTGTCTTTGTCCTGCTCCGGAGATGTTCCTCTCTTCTACTCAGGTAGGAACATGAATCAGTATCAGTCTTATTTGCCAAGTCTGTTTACACACACAAGGAATTAGGGGGGTTTAGTACTAGAGGCTTTTTGCTTAAACTCACCAGGATGTGTCAGGATGTTTTGGTCTTGATGGACCGTAGCTGTCTGCCAGAGGGGAGAGTTCTGAATAGTCCGTTACCCAGATGGAAGGGGTCTGCCTTAATCTGTGCTGCCCGCCACAGTGACTTGGTTTTGAACAGTTTGTTGAGGGACGGCAGCTTACATCCAATGGTCAACACCTGCAACCAATAACAGATTGTTACCTAGAGCAGTGCTTTTCAAATCTGGACTGTAGCACATTTTTCATTGAAACCTTCTAAGCAGGGACTTCAGAGTGGGGACACTAGGTGAAGTTAATGAACAAAAATACAAGAAGGCTATAGAGCTTGGCCGTGGAGCTTGGCCTAGAGCTTGGCCGTTGAGCTTGGTAGTGTTATGTTACCTGCATACACTAGGCCATTTGTGTAATCAGTTGGACACCTCTGCCATACAGCTAGCTAAAAGCACAGTCAGACTAAACTACAGATTCTGCTTAAATTAAAATGACTAAATTGTGATTTTGTGTGTGTAGGGCAGGACTTGCTGGAGGGGCTGGAGGTTGCTCTAATTGCTTCCCGGAGCATGTGGGAGGAGCCTTCCTCTCCCACCTGGATCTGAGGGGTGTGCCCTTCACCCTCAGCCAATCCCTGGTGATGGGCGTGGCCCGGCAAAGCCCCAACCTAAAGAGTTTGTTGGTAAACAACCAGACGTTGGTCTGTAACGTGTTACCAGGGGCTGTGGTGGAGGTGCTGGGGTTCTGTCCACTTCTCTGTTCTCTGGGGCTGTTCTACGTCAGGTAGGGAGAACCACAATGGACACATGGTCTGCTGCTGTAGCCATGTAGGAAAAGAACCGCACTGTTCTTTCAACCACATAGTCCATTCAAAATGTTGTTTTCTGTGTTTTGTACAAAAGCATATGTTACATTTACTTAAAAAATAAGTCAGTTGCTGGTTAAAAATCCAATATATTACGGAGCAAATGAACAGCAGATTTGTGTGGGTGTCCTCGTCACAATTTACTGAAATTGACTTCTTCTTGTCCCATAGCAGGTTACTCATTCTCCATTTATACAACTCATTACATTCTGATTTGATATATATATATATATATATATATATATATATATATATATTCATCAGTTTGAAGGAAATTTTGGGGATACTTTTGCTTCACTGGGCCTTTTAAGCAAACCACATAATTAACAGCAGCTGTTGTCTCTTTGATTCATTTGATTCATCTTGTCCTTCACAAGCTTGTCCCAGGCAGTGGTGGAAGAGTTGATACGGCCAGAACGCTGCCCCCTGCTGGCCATGGAGCTGTACTGTGAGCGTTCAGCCAAATACACTCCTCCTCTGGAGGACAGCGTCTGGGCCAGACTGAAGGAGAGACACCCAAGGTTAAAGGTCAGTCTAATGTCTTAATTGTGTTGATAAGGACTCAGTGAGGCAGATTGGTTTTACAACAGAAATTGTCTTGTGACACAAACAAGTGTTAATAACTCTATAGGTTTAGGTTGTCTCTGTTTCAGTTTGTTCTTTAATTCCAGGAGGTTCCCAATAACTCCTCTAACTAGGGGGTCTTGTTCTCCAGAATGATATGTCTCTCTCAACAATTTCCAGGATGTTGTTCTCCAGAATAATTTGTTTCTCTGCCCTTCCAGGTGAGTCTGATATTAGATCACACTCTCCCCATGGAGCGTTTTGACTCCGTCCTCCAGCCCAGTGTCCCGCTGCAGTGCCTGGAACTCCTCACCTTCACAGACCTGGTTCAGCAGACCCGCTACGTTGCCCAGAGTTACAGCCACACCCTGGAGACAGTGATCCTGCAGACCACGACATCTCCAGAGCTGGACTCTGCATTGTGCTGCCTGGCTGCAGCCTGCAGCCTCCTGAGAGAAGTGCACTGTTATTGTGTGGTGTCCTATGATGTCATCAGGGCCTTTAAAGATGGCTGCCCGAACCTGTGCAGATACACACTAAAGACCCACAAGGAGCCACATCCCTGGAGATGCACAGTCATTCAGGTTCCACTACAGTCTTCTCCTCACCTTTAACACACAGTCATTCAGGTTCCACTACAGTCTTCTCCTCACCTTTAACACACAGTCATTCAGGTTCCACTACAGTCTTCTCCTCACCTTTAACACACAGTCATTCAGGTTCCACTACAGTCTTCTCCTCACCTTTAACACACAGTCATTCAGGTTCCACTACAGTCTTTTCCTCACCTTTAACACACTGTCATTCAGGTTTCACTTCAGTCTTCTCCTCACCTTTAACACACAGTCATTCAGGTTCCACTACAGTCTTCTCCTCACCTTTAACACACGGTCATTCAGGTTCCACTACAGTCTTCTCCTCACCTTTAACACACGGTCATTCAGGTTCCACTACAGTCTTCTCCTCACCTTTAACACACAGTCATTCAGGTTCCACTACAGTCTTTTCCTCACCTTTAACACACTGTCATTCAGGTTCCACTTCAGTCTTCTCCTCACCTTTAACACACGGCCATTCAGGTTCCACTACAGTCTTCTCCTCACCTTTAACACACGGTCATTCAGGTTCCACTACAGTCTTCTCCTCACCTTTAACACACGGTCATTCAGGTTCCACTTCAGTCTTCTCCTCACCTTTAACACACGGTCATTCAGGTTCCACTACAGTCTTCTCCTCACCTTTAACACACAGTCATTCAGGTTCCACTACAGTCTTCTCCTCACCTTTAACACACAGTCATTCAGGTTCCACTTCAGTCTTCTCCTCACCTTTACACACAGTCATTCAGGTTCCACTTCAGTCTTCTCCTCACCTTTAACACACTGTCATTCAGGTTCCACTACAGTCATTCAGGTTTCCACTACAGTCTTCTCCTCACCTTTAACACACGGTCATTCAGGTTCCACTACAGTCTTCTCCTCACCTTTAACACACGGTCATTCAGGTTCCACTTCAGTCTTCTCCTCACCTTTAACACACGGTCATTCAGGTTCCACTTCAGTCTTCATTCAGGTTCCACTTCTCCTCACCTTTAACAGTCTTCAGGTTCCACTTCAGTCTTCTTTTTAACACACAGTCATTCAGGTTCCACTTCAGTCTTCTCCTCACCTTTAACACACAGTCATTCAGGTTCCACTTCAGTCTTCTCCTCACCTTTAACACACAGTCATTCAGGTTCCACTTCAGTCTTCTCCTCACCTTTAACACACAGTCATTCAGGTTCCACTTCAGTCTTCTCCTCACCTTTAACACACAGTCATTCAGGTTCCACTTCAGTCTTCTCCTCACCTTTAACACACAGTCATTCAGGTTCCACTTCAGTCTTCTCCTCACCTTTAACACACAGTCATTCAGGTTCCACTTCAGTCTTCTCCTCACCTTTAACACACAGTCATTCAGGTTCCACTTCAGTCTTCTCCTCACCTTTAACACACAGTCATTCAGGTTCCACTACAGTCTTCTCCTCACCTTTAACACTGGCTACCCCAAGCAAAAGGCCTGTCACATCCTACTGTTCTGGGTGACGTCATGGCATAATTAGTATTTTTTGTTTGTGGGATGTTTCCTTTTTAGTTCTCTCTTGATCCTCATGTGTTCAGACTTTGCGCATTCCCATCAGAACTTCTTTAAGTTTAAAGCTGTGTCCCAAAACTAGATTCTATTTATACAGGTTTTCAGTGTGCTTCCTTTTCGTCAGTAATAGCTGGAAACTCACCTGAGATGCGTACATGAAGAGGCTGTGACGTCGGGAACAGACAACCACATCTGACCAACTTCCTCAACAACAATGTGTGGGTCTATTCATACTTAATATTTATAGATTTGTTGTCTGTGAGTGCAGTGTCGTGCATTACACATCTGTTAGATCCCTGGGGTTACATCACCTCCTTCTGATGGCTACATCACCTCCTTCTGATGGCTACATCACCTCCTTCTGATGGCTACATCACCTCCTTCTGATGGCTACATCACCTCCTTCTGATGGCTACATCACCTCCTTCTGATGGCTACATCACCTCCTTCTGATGGCTACATCACCTCCTTCTGATGGCTACATCACCTCCTACTGATGGCTACATCACCTCCTACTGATGGCTACATCACCTCCTTCTGATGGCTACATCACCTCCTTCTGATGGCTACCCCTCCAGGGTAGAGGTCCAGAACCCCAGTCACCTACAGGGTGTAGGCCCAGAACCCCAGTCACCTACAGGGTGTAGGCCCAGAACCCCAGTCACTTAGTTACACTATTACATACTGTACACTATTACATACTTGGGGTTTGTTTAGGGGAAGTCCAGGGGAAGTTTCAGAACAGTTTTATTGAAGTCGTCTGTCTTTTTTTGTTGGAGTCTTTTGTCTGTTTCTTTATTAAAGGCAACATTGAAATGCCTGGTGGTTCCACATATATATGTGTGTAATTGGGATGTGTCTCCTAATTGATTTGTTTATGTGTGTGTAATTGGGATGTGTCTCCTCATTGATTTGTTTATGTGTGTGTGTAATTGGGATGTGTCTCCTAATTGATTTGTTTATGTGTGTGTAATTGGGATGTGTCTCCTAATTGATTTGTTTATGTGTGTGTAATTGGGATGTGTCTCCTAATTGATTTGTTTATGTGTTTATGTGTGTGTAATTGTGATGTGTCTCCTAATTGATTTGTTTATGTGTGTGTAATTGGGATGTGTCTCCTAATTGATTTGTTTATGTGTGTGTAATTGGGATGTGTCTCCTAATTGATTTGTTTATGTGTGTGTAATTGGGATGTGTCTCCTCATTGATTTGTTTATGTGTGTGTAATTGTGATGTGTCTCCTAATTGATTTGTTTATGTGTGTTGGGATGTGTCTCCCCAAGGATGGCAACAAAGGATGTATGTGTAGATGGTAATGTGAGGTGTCCTTGTGGGATTTAACTTTTCGGAGCAGTTGGTATCTCAGTGGTAGAGGATGTATGTATGAGTATGTACGTATGATGTCCTGTGTTCAATCTCCAGCTTCTCCCCAGCTCGCCGTTGCAAGTTATCGGCCTACCTGGTTAAATTAAGGTTCAAATAAAAAGTGGTATTTTGAAGTAGTTCACGCATTTATTACTGTGACGAGCGCAGTTTGGTCCGGACACCACACGGAGGCGCTGTCGCATAAGGAAACGTCATATTCTATCCAACGTGATGACGACTAGCCTATATTCTATTTTTCATTATGTTCTACCTTTTTAATTCATTTCCGGATTAGATGTGATAGATTTTGCCTCATATTTGATCAACACACGTTATTTACTTCGTCTATCGCGTTTTGACGCAACATCCAAGTTACAGTTCGCCGTGTTTATTATGGACGGTGTGCTTTTATCCAATCAGTTGGAATGGTGTGAATGTCAAATGATGGGGAAGGGGAGGAGTTAATCATGGGGACGGGGAGGAGTTATAGACCTGCATGACGTCACACGCACAGCTGGTCCGGATCGCGATATGTGAAAATGTAGAAGAACAAGCGGATACGAGAGCAGCAATATCTAACGGTCTGCTTCATAATGTGTCGACTGGACGGGTTGGGCTCCGGTTCTGGATCAGGTCGTCTGCAGCTCCTGTTGACTGTTGGCACCTTCCTCATCTCGGCTGGAGGTGAGTCAACCGCTCCGGCTGCTCCTTCCATCAGACTCCCTGTGAGCCGAGCTGTGATACAGAGAAGTGGATGGGGCAAAGTGGATAGGAGCTAGTGGATAGGAGCCAGTGGATAGGAGCTAGTGGATAGGAGCCAGTGGATAGGAGCCAGTGGATAGGAGCCAGTGAATAGGAGCCAGTGGATAGGAGCTAGTGGATAGGAGCTATCCTCTGTGGCGGTGCTGAAACAAGGGCTGCAGTAGTCATATAGTAACCATATAGTAGCTATATAGTAGTCATATAGTAACCATATAGTAGTCATATAGTAGCTATATAGTAGTCATATAGTAACCATATAGTAGCTATATAGTAGTCATATAGTAACCATATAGTAGCTATATAGTAACCATATAGTAGCTATATAGTAGTCATATAGTAGTCATATAGTAGCTATATAGTAGTCATATAGTAACCATATAGTAGCTATATAGTAGTCATATAGTAACCATATAGTAGCTATATAGTAACCATATAGTAGCTATATAGTAGTCATATAGTAACCATATAGTAGTCATATAGTAGCTATATAGTAGTCATATAGTAACCATATAGTAGCTATATAGTAACCATATAGTAGCTATATAGTAGTCATATAGTAGCTATATAGTAGTCATATAGTAACCATATAGTAATCATATAGTAACCATATAGTAGCTATATAGTAGTCATATAGTAACTATATAGTATCCATATTGTAGCTATATAGTAGTCATATAGTAACTATATAGTAGTAATATAGTAACCATATAGTAGTAATATAGTAACCATATAGTAGTCATATAGTAACCATATAGTAGTAATATAGTAACCATATAGTAACTATATAGTAGTAATATAGTAACCATGTAGGATATGAACCCGATATACGCAGTAGTGGTGTCTATATTACACAGACCGCCTGCAGTAGATTAGGCACGTGTCTATGAATGGCAATACTGCCAACTCCGAGCACCAACTGATTTATGAATTTGAACATAGCATAAGCTCATTACCACCACCTCCCCTTCAGGTTTTATGCATTATATTTCCTTTCGTAGTCAAGTCGTTTAATTGAATCTTTTTAATTAAAACGCTTAATTTGTTTGAGGAAATGAACATATGTTGGCTTCAATATTAGAAATAAGATATTTGCAAAAGTTCAGACAATTTACTTTTGGTCTTTTTGTTATTATTGTTCAAACATATAAGAATGAACAAAGCCTTTTGTGAACACAAAGCCATGGCAGGTGTGTAATGGTCAAACTGTCATGTAAATGAGCTGACCACTGTGGTTTGGTTCAATACATCCGTGTAGTATGCTAATGGAATATTGTACAAATAAGGCCCCAGGCCCCTCTTAGTCAACTCATTTGGATCTGAGTTTCGGGACACTGCGTGTTCCTATAATCTGTGGTTTTCTTGTGTTGGATGATTGATGCCCCAGCAGTTTATCGATGCCCGGGTCTACCCTGTACCACAGATCATCTGTTTTCATCTCACTCTCCCAAGGCTTGATGTCATGATTTATAATTCAATTTATTTGAGTCTCTAGCCACGTCTCCATTCTAGGTTCATATGCGAGTAAAAACGCATGTCATGAAAATAGAAACATAATCAGCAGCAGGTCTGATGGAATCCGTAAGTGTGGATAAAATGTTATTAACGTTGATAAAACTAGGCCTAGGCTATACGATTAAACTATATTGACCGAAATAGTTGAAGCATTTAGTGTGGCTGAAATGTATCATGCTTGAAATAGTGTAGGAAATACCATCATGTGCAATTATTGACCTAAACCAATAATATGGAAAAACTTGCTGTCACGCAATGATTATGTATCATGTCCAATATCCAGGAAATACTCAATGAATGAGGGTACAATATAAACAGATTATTAAGAAATACTCAATGAATGAGGGTACAATATAAACAGGTTATTAAGAAATACTCAATGAATGAGGGTACAATATAAACAGGTTATTAAGAAATACTCAATGAATGAGGTTACAATATAAACAGGTTATTAAGAAATACTCAATGAATGAGGTTACAATATAAACAGGTTATAAGGAAAACAAGAATTTGGATTTATAGACTGCTTGAGAATTCTGTTATTCAACTCTAAAAGACTTGACAATATGACACCTGAACAAGTCTAGGCAGTCCAGGCTGGTGGATTTACAGATGAACTACACAGACTGGTAGATTTAGAGATGAACTACACATATTTAGAGATGAACTACAGATTTAGAGATTAACTACACATTTTTAGTAATAAACTACTGCTAGCTCAGCTGGTTTTAATGTGGAAACGAAACGATGTGTGTGCTAGCTCAGCTTAACATCAGATTAATTAATTACAAATGTTGATATATATACAATACTTTATTTACAGCGAGCACCATAATTCATTGGACAGCGACAATTTTATGTTATTTTGGTCCTGTACTCTGAGTTTGAAAGGATACAATGACAATAAGGTTGAATTGTGTGTGTATATATATATATTAAATCCATTTAAATATAAATATATAACGTATTTTCGGTTAACACCTACCTACACCTACCAGTACCTACACCCACCTAACTACACCTACCAATCTACACCCACCTAACTACACCTACCTATACCTAACTACACTTACCTAACTACACCTACCTACCTATACCTTACTACACCTACCTACCTTCACCCACCTACACCTACCTATTTACGGTGACCATGTTTCTGTTATTTTTGTTCATCTCATCTCCTCCCACCTCCCTTCTAATCCTCATCTCCTCCCACCTCCTCTCTAATCCCCATCTCCTCTCCTCCCACCTCCTCTCTAATCCTCATCTCCTCTCCTCCCACCTCCTCTCCTCCCACTCCCTTCTAATCCTCATCTCCTCTCCTCCCACCTCCTCTCTAATCCTCATCTCCTCTCACCTCCTCTCTAATCCTCATCTCCTCTCCTCCCACCTCCCTTCTAATCCTCATCTCCTCTCACCTCCTCTCTAATCCCCATCTCCTCTCCTCCCACCTCCCTTCTAATCCTCATCACCTCTCACCTCCTCTCTAATCCTCATCTCCTCTCCTCCCACCTCCCTTCTAATCCTCATCTCCTCTCTAATCCCCATCTCCTCCCACCTCCCTTCTAATCCTCATCTCCTCTCACCTCCTCTCTAATCCTCATCTCCTCTCCTCTCCTCCCACCTCCCTTCTAATCCTCATCTCCTCTCTAATCCTTATCTCCTCTTCTCCCACCTCCCTTCTAATCCTCATCTCCTCTCACCTCCTCTCCTCCCTTCTAATCCTCATCTCCTCTCACCTCCTCTCTAATCCTCATCTCCTCTCCTCCCACCTCCCTTCTAATCCTCATCTCCTCCCACCTCCTCTCTAATCCCCATCTCCTCTCCTCCCACCTCCCTTCTAATCCTCATCTCCTCTCACCTCCTCTCTAATCCCCATCTCCTCTCCTCCCACCTCCCTTTTAATCCTCATCTCCTCTCACCTCCTCTCTAATCCTCATCTCCTTTCCTCCCACCTCCCTTCTAATCCTCATCTCCTCTCACCTCCTCTCTAATCCCCATCTACTCCCACCTCCCTTCTAATCCTCATCTCCTCTCACCTCCTCTCTAATCCTCATCTCCTCCCACCTCCCTACTAATCCTAATCTCCTCTCACCTCCTCTCTAATCCCCATCTCCTCCCACCTCCCTTCTAATCCTTATCTCCTCTCCTCTCACTTCCCTTCTAATCCTTCTCTCTGTGTCTTTGATTGTTAGCCTGTTAGTTGCTGGATCTTCAGTTCTGCATGGCTGCTGGCAGTATGGCTTTTAGCCTCTTAGAGCCACACATATCCTCCTGGATCTGTTACAACTAATATTGTCCATAGAGGTTTCAATAACACAGTTGAACTGAGCAGCTGGGCTCTAATAGCGTGATAGTTAGGATCAAACACAGACAACCATAGACACACAGTCTCTGTTCCTGCTCCAGTACCACTCAGGACTATAAGGGGTTTCATCACTGACAGCTCAATGTTCCGCAAAAACACCACAAACAGTAGAATAATGACCCAAAAGGGTTCAGACGTTGATTAGCAGAAAGCTGTGGTATATGACTGTGTGGTATATGGCTGTGTGGTACATGACATCATCATATTACATGTTTTCAGCCTCCTATAACATGACATAATTCTATAACATGACATAATTCTATAACATGACATAATTCTATAACATGACATAATTCTATAACATGACATCATTCTATAACATGACATCATTCTATAACATGACATCATCCTATAACATGACATCATCCTATAACATGACATCATCCTATAACATGACATCATCATATTACATGTTTTCAGCCTCCTATAACATGACATCATTCTATAACATGACATCATCCTATAACATGACATCATCATATTACATGTTTTCAGCCTCCTATAACATGACATCATTCTATAACATGACATAATTCTATAACATGACATCATCCTATAACATCATCATATTACATGTTTTCAGCCTCCTATAACATGACATCATTCTATAACATGATATCATTCTATAACATCATCCTATAACATGACATCATCATATTACATGTTTTCAGCCTCCTACAACATGACATAATTCTATAACATGACATCATCCTATAACATGTTTTTAGCCTCCTTAACAGCTCTTTGGGTCTGTCATGGTCATTTTACAGGATAAGACTATTTTTACTGCATAGTGACATCTTATTAATTTAGCAGATGCTTTTATCCAGAGTGACTTACAGTCAGTGCTTCCATCTTTAAATACGGTGCCAAAATGCAGTCCCCTCTAAGACCTTCACAGCTCTTTCCACCTCTTAACCTCTGGTGGATATTTATATAAAAATAAGTCTTCTTAATTAGCGAGTCCTCCCATCGTCTCTCCCGTCCTTACATCTCCTCCCATCTACTCTTATCTCCAACCATCTTCTCTTATCTACTACCATTTCATCTTATCTTCCCATCTCTCTGATCTTGACTCATCTCCTCCCATCTCTACCCTCTTCTCCATCTCTTCTTTCTCCCCATCTCTTCTCCACTTATCTCCCATTTCCTCCCTCTCCTTTCCTGTCCTTCATTGTCTTGTAGGATGTCATCTACTGTGACAGACAGGAAGTCATCTACTGTGACAGACAGGATGTCATCTACTGTGACAGACAGGATGTCATCTACTGTGACAGACAGGATGTCATCTACTGTGACAGACAGGATGTCATCTACTGTGACAGACAGGATGTCATCTACTGTGACAGACAGGATGTCATCTACTGTGACAGACAGGATGTCATCTACTGTGACAGACAGGATGTCATCTACTGTGACAGACAGGATGTCATCTACTGTGACAGACAGGATGTCATCTACTGTGACAGACAGGATGTCATCTACTGTGACAGACAGGATGTCATCTGCTGTGACAGACAGGATGTCATCTGCTGTGACAGACAGGATGTCATCTACTGTGACAGACAGGATGTCATCTACTGTGACAGACAGGATGTCATCTACTGTGACTGACAGGATGTCATCTACTGTGACTGACAGGATGTCATCTACTGTGACTGACAGGATGTCATCTACTGTGACTGACAGGATGTCATCTACTGTGACTGACAGGATGTCATCTACTGTGACTGACAGGATGTCATCTACTGTGACTGACAGGATGTCATCTACTGTGACTGACAGGATGTCATCTACTGTGACAGGATGTCATCTACTGTGACTGACAGGATGTCATCTACTGTGACTGACAGGATGTCATCTACTGTGACTGATAGGATGTCATCTACTGTGACTGACAGGATGTCATCTACTGTGACTGACAGGATGTCATCTACTGTGACTGACAGGATGTCATCTACTGTGACTGACAGGATGTCATCTACTGTGACTGACAGGATGTCATCTACTGTGACTGACAGGATGTCATCTACTGTGACTGACAGGATGTCATCTACTGTGACTGACAGGATGTCATCTACTGTGACAGGATGTCATCTACTGTGACAGGATGTCATCTACTGTGACAGTCATCTACGTTCATATAGGCAATAAATTGGATTAAAATGAGTTGGATGATTTAAATGTGTTAGATGGTTTAAATGTGTTGCATGGTTTACTGATTTAATAGTGTTGAATGGTTTACTGATTTGAGTGTGTGTGTGAGTGTGTGTTCATTGTAACAACCAGCTCCTGGGTACGTCCTCAGGCATCATGGGGCTCTTTTTTTCTGTTAATGGGATTAAAAGACTGAACTATTTTCCTTCAAAATCCTCCAACCCTGCTCTGCTCCAATCCTCTTAAAATATTCTTTCTCTGAAGGCCTACTTTGTCTCTTAACACTCTTCTCCTGTCCTCTCCTGTCTTTAAAGTCTCTCCTCTTGTCCTCTCCTATCTTTAAAGTCTCTCCTCTTGTCCTCTCCTATCTTTAAAGTCTCTCCTCTTGTCCTCTCCTATCTTTAAAGTCTCTCCTCTTGTCCTCTTCTGTCTTTAAAGTCTCTCCTCTTATCCTCTTCTGTCTTGTTAAATCCTGTCAAAACACCCTACTTTACTGTAGGTAATGCATGGTTAAATCCTGTCAAAACACCCTACTTTACTGTAGGTAATGCATGGTTAAATCCTGTCAAAACACCCTACTTTACTGTAGGTAATGCATGGTTAAATCCTGTCAAAACACCCTACTTTACTGTAGGTAATGCATGGTTAAATCCTGTCAAAACACCCTACTTTACTGTAGGTAATGCATGGTTAAATCCTGTCAAAACACCCTACTTTACTGTAGGTAATGCATGGTTAAATCCTGTCAAAACACCCTACTTTACTGTAGGTAATGCATGGTTAAATCCGGTCAAAACACCCTACTTTACTGTAGGTAATGCATGGTTAAATCCTGTCAAAACACCCTACTTTACTGTAGGTAATGCATGGTTAAATCCTGTCAAAACACCCTACTTTACTGTAGGTAATGCATGGTTAAATCCGGTCAAAACACCCTGCTGTTCCACTCATCCAAGGCTTATTAGCAGATGGACTCGGACTTAGCCTAGAGTGGTCAGGAGCTGCTTGTAGAGAGGAGCGGTCTGTAGATAGGAGCGGTCTGTAGAGAGGAGCGGCCTGTAGAGAGGAGCGGTCTGTAGAGAGGAGCCGTCTGTAGAGAGGAGCCGTCTGTAGAGAGGAGCGGACTGTAGAGGAGAGGTCTGTAGAGAGGAGCGGGCTGTAGACAGGAGCTGCTTGTAAAGAGGAGCGGTCTGTAGACAGGAGCTGCTTGTAAAGAGGAGCGGTCTGTAGAGAGGAGCGGTCTGTAGACAGGAGCGGTCTGTAGAGAGGAGCTGCCTGTTCCCGTTCCCCACAGCAAGGGTTCCCGTTCCCCACAGCAAGGGTTCCCGTTCCCCACAGCAAGGGTTCCCGTTCCCCACAGCAAGGGTTCCCCACAGCAAGGGTTCCCGTTCCCCACAGCAAGGGTTCCCGTTCCCCACAGCAAGGGTTCCCGTTCCCCACAGCAAGGGTTCCCGTTCCCCACAGCAAGGGTTCCCAATGTTCTTTACTCATTTGATGAATCTGGGACATTTTGTTAAACCTTATTAACCTTTTGTTAACACCAGACACTGTAAAGACTAATAAACCAGTTGACGAATAAACCAGTTGACCAATAACCCAGTTGACCAATAACCCAGTTGACCAATAACCCAGTTGACCAATAACCCAGTTGACCAATAACCCAGTTGACCAATAACCCAGTTGACCAATAACCCAGTTGACCAATAACCCAGTTGACCAATAAACCAGTTGACCAATAAACCAGTTGGCCAATAAACCAGTTGGCCAATAAACCAGTTGACCAATAAACCAGTTGACCAATAAACCAGTTGGCCAATAAACCAGTTGACCAATAAACCAGTTGACCAATAAACCAGTTGGCCAATAAACCAGTTGGCCAATAAACCAGTTGGCCAATAAACCAGTTGGCCAATAAACCAGTTGGCCAATAAACCAGCCAATAAACCAGTTGGCCAATAAACCAGTTGGCCAATAAACCAGTTGACCAATAAACCAGTTGACCAATAAACCAGTTGGCCAATAAACCAGTTGACCAATAAACCAGTTGGCCAATAAACCAGTTGGCCAATAAACCAGTTGAATAAACCAGTTGGCCAATAAACCAGTTGGCCAATAAACCAGTTGGCCAATAAACCAGTTGACCAATAAACCAGTTGACCAATAAACCAGTTGGCCAATAAACCAGTTGACCAATAAACCAGTTGGCCAATAAACCAGTTGGCCAATAAACCAGTTGACCAATAAACCAGTTGACCAATAAACCAGTTGGCCAATAGACCAGTTGGCCAATAAACCAGTTGACCAATAAACCAGTTGACCAATAAACCAGTTGGCCAATAAACCAGTTGACCAATAAACCAGTTGGCCAATAAACCAGTTGGCCAACAAACCAGTTGACCAATAAACCAGTTGACCAATAAACCAGTTGGCCAATAGACCAGTTGACCAATAAATCAGTTGACTAATAAATCAGTTGACCAATAAACCAGTTGACTAATAACCTAATAGCTAACCTCAGCCTTCTTACTGATGTTGTCCATCATGTATCTTTATTAATTTCTTCATTAATTAATGATCTACAGGGCTCTGTTGAGGACCAGTCAGAATGACCATCTCAGCAACACTTAATGGGGCCATTACATTGAGTGGCTGAGTTAAAGGTAGATGACATACTGCCTGAAGGACCCTGAAAGGAAAAATATTCGACATTAACCTTCAATCATATTGACACGGTAATGCTGGACTTTAAAAGGATAGATGATGATGATTTATTTAAAACATCTACCTTAATGAATCCACACAGCGTTGGTTACAATTCCAGTTCTATCTTCCAAAAGACACAGTTGAAATATTACAGCATATAATACCGCTAAACTCCAATATATGAATTAAAGGTAACCATACCAAAGATGTATAAGGAAGGTATCATGTTTCCTAAGGACATAACAAGTCCAGACGGTAAAAGGCTCTCTTACCAGAGACTCGTTGAGGTTTATGGGTAATCTTGTTCTGTCGACCCAAATTTATCCAGGTAATATGACACTTCTCAGACCCTTCCAGGTAATATGACACTTCTCAGACTTATCCAGGTAATCTGGCATGGCCCAGTAATGATCGTATTCTAAAAGCAGATTACACCTGGTCTGGCTGTCTGTCTTTTTTCTGTTTTTCTGTCTTTCTCCTCTGTCTGTCAGTCTTTCTGTCATGTCTGTCTGATTGCTTTTTTAAGTTTGGTCTGGCTGTCTGGTGGCCTGGCTGTCTGGTGGCCTGGCTTTCTGGTGGCCTGGCTGTCTGGTGGCCTGGCTGTCTGGTGGCCTGGCTGTCTGGTGGCCTGGCTGTCTGGTGGCCTGGCTGCCTGTTGGCCTAAAAAGAACAGAGATGGTGATTGACTTTAGGGCAGACGGGTGCTTGGATTAATGATATGCAATCCTAATCTCATTCTGAACAGATCACTTAATCTCATTCTGAACAGGTAACTTAATCTCATTCTGTACAGATCACGTAATCTCATTTTGAACAGGTTACTTAATCTCATTCTGAACAGATCACTTAATCTCATTCTGTACAGATCACTTAATCTCATTCTGAACAGGTAACTTAATCTCATTCTGTACAGACCACTTAATCTCATTCTGTACAGATCACTTAATCTCATTCTGAACAGATCACTTAATCTCATTTTGAACAGATCACTTAATCTCATTCTGAACAGATCACTTAATCTCATTTTTAACAGATCACTTAATCTCATTCTGTACAGATCACTTAATCTCATTCTGAACAGATCACTTAATCTCATTCTGAACAGATCACTTAATCTCATTCTGAACAGATCACTTAATCTCATTTTGAAAAGTGGACTGGATTAGAAACATTTTGTGACTACGTGTCTTAAGTCCAACTCTTTTCTATGTCTATCAACAGAGTGTCTGTTTGTAACAGAATACTTCACACGAACCCCTCGGAAACTGAACGCCTTCCGTTCCTTTGCCAGTGTGGAGCTGTTTCACTTCTCTGTACCTGAGGACACAGTCGTGGCTGTCTGGAACCTCATCACCTTCAAGGAACAGGGAGGAACTTTTGGAGATAGCTGCCCTGACCGCAATGTTACTGTGTGAGTACATCACTGAACACTAACATCTTACAGAGATCGGACACACTCATGTTAAATAGAAGTCATTACACACCTGACATCATTTAAAGTGACTCTGGTTAATCACAAATAAAGGTCAGCTGTTCCAGTAGGATTTTCCTGACATTTTCTTAGTTGCATCTCAGAGCAAAAGCCAGGGTCCACAGAGAGCTTCCAAAGCATCAGAGGGATCTCATTGTTGAAAGATATCAGTCTGGAGAAGAATAAAAAATAATTTCCAAAGCATTAGATATACCTTGGAACACAGTGAAGACAGTCATCATCAAGTGGAGAAAATATGGCACAACAGAGACATTACCAAGACCTGGACGTCCCTAAAAGGTATGAAAAACTTATTGGCCATAACTCCAAAAGGTGCAGTGTTGTTTTTGCACCAAATATACATCATCCAAAGAATACCATACCCACAGTGAAGCATGGTGGTGGCAGCATCATGCTTTGGGGCATTTTTTCTTCAGCTGAAACCGGGGCCTTAGTGGAGGGAATTATAAGCAGTTCCAAATACCAGGCAATTTTGGCACAAAACCTTCTGTCATGCGTTAGAAAGCTAAAGATTGAGAGGAAGTTCGCCTTTCAGCACGAAAACAACCCAAAGCACACATCAAAATCTACAAAAACATGGCTTATATATTTACCCCCCCATATATAAAACCTGGCATTTTAACAGGGGTGTGTAGACTTATTATATCCACATGATGCATGCAGCTCTATATTACAGACTGACCTGACCGCAGCACCAGAACAGATCCATATCGTTGTCTTGGCACCCGTTGTCGTGGCACCCGTGTCTTTGGCCTCTGGTAACGAGGCGACGGGGGAATTGACTGACTTTCTGTTGATAACACAAAGAGACACAGATGGATGATCACACAACCAATTATAGGCTCCATTTAAGACAAACACACACATACTAACACACACAAACAAAGAGGTAGGCACACAAACACACACACTAACACACACAAACAGGGAGGTAGGCACACAAACACACACATACTAACACACACAAACAGAGAGGTAGGCACACAAACACACACACTAACACACACAAACAGGGAGGTAGGCACACAAACACACACATACTAACACAAACAGGGACGTAGGCACACAAACACACACACACACTAACACACAGAAACAGAGATGTAGGCACACACACTTACACACACACACTAACACACACAAACAGGGAGGTAGGCACACATACACACTAACACACACAAACAGGGAGGTAGGCACACAAACACACACACACACTAACACACAGAAACAGGGAGGTAGGCACACAAACACACACACACACTAACACACAGACACAGGGAGGTAGGCACACAAACACACCAACACACACACACACATATATATGCTGTTCATGATTGTCAATCCGGGAGACATGAAGAGCGTGTTGGGAAGACAAATATGATGTGATCATTATAATGAATGAGAGGATAGACACAGCCAGTAGAACCCAGACTGACACCTTTTCCCTTTCTTTTGAATAGAGCTCTATAAGGAGAGCACATCGTTTGACAGAGGACAGAGGGCTTTACAGGAGGACAGAGGGCTTTACAGGAGGACAGAGGGCTTTACAGGAGGACAGAGGGCTTTACAGGAGGACAGAGGGCTTTACAGGAGGACAGAGGACTTTACAGGAGGACAGAGGGCTTTACAGGAGGACAGAGGGCTTTACAGGAGGACAGAGGGCTTTACAGGAGGACAGAGGGCTTTACAGGAGGACAGAGGGCTTTACAGGAGGACAGAGGGCTTTACAGGAGGACAGAGGGCTTTACAGGAGGACAGAGGGCTTTACAGGAGGACAGAGGACTTTACAGGAGGACAGAGGACTTTACAGGAGGACAGAGGGGCTTTACAGGAGGACAGAGGGGCTTTACAGGAGGACAGAGGGGCTTTACAGGAGGACAGAGAGGGCTTTACAGGAGGACAGAGAGGGCTTTACAGGAGGACAGAGAGGGCTTTACAGGAGGACAGAGGGCTTTACAGGAGGACAGAGGACTTTACAGGAGGACAGAGGGGGCTTTACAGGAGGACAGAGGGCTTTACAGGAGGACAGAGGGCTTTACAGGAGGACAGAGGGCTTTACAGGAGGACAGAGGGGGCTTTACAGGAGGACAGAGGGCTTTACAGGAGGACAGAGGGGGCTTTACAGGAGGACAGAGGGGGCTTTACAGGAGGACAGAGGGGAGGACAGAGGGGGCTTTACAGGAGGACAGAGGGGGCTTTACAGGAGGACAGAGGACTTTACAGGAGGACAGAAGGCTTTATAGGAGGCTCAGTGGGTTGAGTCGGTTGTCTATCAATCGGAAGGTTGGTGGTTCGATCCCCGGTTCCTCCTGGGAAATTGTCGATGAGCAAGACACCTAACCCTAACCCCAGCTGCTCCTGGCGAGCCTGCAGTTGCCTTGCATGGTAGACGCAGTCGTCAGTGTATGAATGAGTGAATGAATGGGTGAATGTGACGCAGGATCTGTAAAGCGCTTTGGATAAAAGCGCTATATAAAAGGAGGACAGAGAGGGCTTTACAGGAGGACAGAGGGCTTTACAGGTGGAGAAAGGGCTTTACAGGAGGACAGAGGGCTTTACAGGTGGAGAAAGGACTTTGTAGGCCGAGAGTGAGTGTTTGACAGGATGGGGGATGGGGTGGAAAGGTAATTAACGGTAGAGAGAAAGGGAGTTACTTTCCTTTTGCAGGCCATTGAGAGAGAATGGAGGTACCAGGTAGAGGTGCACGAGAATATATAAGGGGTAGAAAATAAGACATGAGAAGAGGGAGAGTAAGAGAGAGGGGGAGGGGAAAGTGAGGCAACGGGAGAGGGGAGAGTGAGGCAAGGGGAGAGGGAGAGGAGAGGGGAGAGGGAGAGAGGAGAGGGAGAGGGGAGAGAGGAGAGGGGAGAGCAGCAGCAGGCCAGCTTGAGTTATTACCTGTCAGAGACTCAGGCTGAGGTCAATCAAGCACACCTCCTCCTCACAACTCCTCCTCTAGGAGCACACGTCTGAATGCAAGGAGAAACACGCTGGTAGGAGGATAAAAGACACACATCCAGGAGTGTTACCTGTCATTTTCTGTGTGTGTGTGTGTGTGCGTGTGTATGTTTGTGTGTCAGCATTACTGATCTGAAACCTGCTATTGAGTTGGGCTGGTTATCTGTGTCTGTAGGAAGAGAGCAGCATTACTGTTCTGAAACCTGCTATTGAGTTGGGCTGGTTATCTGTGTCTGTAGGAAGAGAGCAGCATTACTGATCTGAAACCTGCTATTGAGTTGGGCTGGTTATCTGTGTCTGTAGGAAGAGAGCAGCATTACTGATCTGAAACCTGCTATTGAGTTGGGCTGGTTATCTGTGTCTGTAGGAAGAGAGCAGCATTACTGTTCTGAAACCTGCTATTGAGTTGGGCTGGTTATCTGTGTCTGTAGGAAGAGAGCAGCATTACTGATCTGAAACCTGCTATTGAGTTGGGCTGGTTATCTGTGTCTGTAGGAAGAGAGCAGCATTACTGTTCTGAAACCTGCTATTGAGTTGGGCTGGTTATCTCTGTCTGTAGGAAGAGAGCAGCATTACTGATCTGAAACCTGCTATTGAGTTGGGCTGGTTATCTGTGTCTGTAGGAAGAGAGCAACATTTTGGTTCATAAAAAAGGAATGCAGAAACCTCTGTAAGAGTGTGAATATGTATGAGTGTGAATATGTATGAGTGTGAATATGTAGTGACTACAGGGTGTGACTACAGGTTTCTAGTCTTCATGTAGTTTAACTGGAGTAATACTTCCTGTCTTTCACAATTTAAGATAATACTGTTCCATTTTATGGTATAGGAGAATGTGTTATAAGAGAATATGGTATAGGTGAATGTGTGTGTGTGTGTATGTGAGAGTGTGTGTATGTGAGAGTGTGTGTATGTGAGAGTGTGTGTGTGTGTGTGTATGTGAGAGTGTGTGTATGTGAGAGTGTGTGTATGTGAGAGTGTGTGTGTGTGTGTATGTGAGAGTGTGTGTATGTGAGAGTGTGTGTATGTGAGAGTGTGTGTGTGTGTGTGTATGTGAGAGTGTGTGTATGTGAGAGTGTGTGTATGTGAGAGTGTGTGTATGTGAGAGTGTGTGTATGTGAGAGTGTGTGTGTGTGTGTGTATGTGAGAGTGTGTGTATGTGAGAGTGTGTGTATGTGAGAGTGTGTGTGTGTGTGTATGTGAGAGTGTGTGTATGTGAGAGTGTGTGTATGTGAGAGTGTGTGTATGTGAGAGTGTGTGTATGTGAGAGTGTGTGTGTGTGAGAGTGTGTGTATGTGAGAGAGTGTGTGTGTGTGTATGTGAGAGTGTGTGTGTGTGTGTGTGTGTGTATGTGAGAGTGTGTGTGTGTGCGTGTGTGTATGTGAGAGTGTGTGTATGTGAGAGTGTGTGTGTGTGAGAGTGTGTGTATGTGAGAGAGTGTGTGTGTGTGTGTGTGTGTGTATGTGAGAGTGTGTGTGTGTGTGTGTGTGCGTGTGTGTTTTAACTGATGAGTCTTTGTCTTCTACCCAGATACTTCCGGTCTGGTGCCCCTCCTGTCATCAACCCCCTAAACACACGGTTCCCCCAGGATACCGTCATCCCTGACTCCTTTGCTGTCACTTTGACCTGGACTCTACCAAACCGCACCACGGGGGTGTTCAACGTTACTGCACCCCTCCCTGGGGACTGGTTCCTGGCTGCACATCTTCCCAAGGACCAGGGCAAGATATCTGTCAAGGTGACTTCCCATATAGTACACTACAACTGCACCCTATTTCCTAGTTAGTACACTGCAACTGAACCCTATTTCCCAGTTAGTACACTGCAACTGAAACCTATTTCCTAGTTAGTACACTGCAACTGAACCATATTTCCTAGTTAGTACACTGCAACTGAACCCTATTTCCTAGTTAGTACACTGCAACTGAACCCTATTTCCAAGTTAGTACACTGCAACTGAACCCTATTTCCTAGTTAGTACACTACAACTGCGTCATCTGAGCTGCAGATTGGAGTGCAGGGGTTCAGTCACGAGGGTCATCATTTCTCTGTTACTGCTGCTGTAATAAATTCCCTGCTTGGCTCTTTGGAACAGAAAAGTCACGTGGGTCATCTGGGCTACAGATGCTGTGGTTTAAATGAAAGCACCTGCTAGCTGGTCGACTGGGGCCCGGCTGACTCTGCAGCTGCAGAAAATCAAAATATTTGATTAGCTAGATGCTGTGGCATTAGTGATGGATGTGACACTGTCCTCTATAGCTAGATGCTGTGGCATTAGTGATGGATGTGACACGGTCCTCTATAGCTAGATGCTGTGGCATTAGTGATGGATGTGACACGGTCCTCTATAGCTAGATGCTGTGGCATTAGTGATGGATGTGACACTGTCCTCTATAGCTAGATGCTGTGGCATTAGTGATGGATGTGACACTGTCCTCTATAGCTAGATGATGTGGCATTAGTGATGGATGTGACACTGTCCTCTATAGCTAGATGCTGTGGCATTAGTGATGGATGTGACACTGTCCTCTATAGCTAGATGCTGTGGCATTAGTGATGGATGTGACACTGTCCTCTATAGCTAGATGCTGTGGCATTAGTGATAGATGTGACACTGTCCTCTATAGCTAGATGCTGTGGCATTAGTGATGGATGTGACACAGTCCTCTATAGCTAGATGATGTGGCATTAGTGATGGATGTGACACGGTCCTCTATAGCTAGATGCTGTGGCATTAGTGATGGATGTGACACGGTCCTCTATAGCTAGATGCTGTGGCATTAGTGATGGATGTGACACGGTCCTCTATAGCAAGATGATGTGGCATTAGTGATGGATGTGACACTGTCCTCTATAGCTAGATGCTGTGGCATTAGTGATGGATGTGACACGGTCCTCTATATCCACCGTAGTCTGTCAGAACTCCTTAATGAGAGGGTTGACCGTATAGAGCCACTACACCTCATAATACATGGATACATATTCATGGAAATAAGATCTGCCTTGATCGAGGATGTAGGCAAACACACAGGAAGTGGTGAGAAGACACAGATGGATGGCTGTTTACATTGAGGTGTTGGAGTCTTTCTGTGTTGACATTATATGGAGTGCTGCAACAACAGCAGATGCAATAACCAATATATACTGGCAGAGGCAGTAGAGGCCATAACCCTGTATACGGACAGAGGCAGTAGAGGCCATAACCCTGTATACTGACAGAGGCAGTAGAGGCCATAACCCTGTATACTGACAGAGGCAGTAGAGGCCATAACCCTGTATACTGACAGAGGAAGTAGAGGCCATAACCCTGTATACTGACAGAGGAAGTAGAGGCCATAACCCTGTATACGGACAGAGGCAGTAGAGGCCATAACCCTGTATACTGACAGAGGAAGTAGAGGCCATAACCCTGTATACTGACAGAGGAAGTAGAGGCCATAACCCTGTATACTGACAGAGGCAGTAGAGGCCATAACCCTGTATACTGACAGAGGAAGTAGAGGCCA
Organism: Dallia pectoralis; assembly: GCA_029465975.1. Lineage (NCBI taxonomy): Eukaryota > Metazoa > Chordata > Actinopteri > Esociformes > Umbridae > Dallia > Dallia pectoralis. Next base: position 637,034 of record CM055737.1, on the reverse strand, counting down.
TAACCCTGTATACTGACAGAGGAAGTAGAGGCCATAACCCTGTATACTGACAGAGGCAGTAGAGGCCATAACCCTGTATACTGGCAGAGGCAGTAGAGGCCATAACCCTGTATACTGACAGAGGCAGTAGAGGCCATAACCCTGTATACTGACAGAGGAAGTAGAGGCCATAACCCTGTATACGGACAGAGGCAGTAGAGGCCATAACCCTGTATACTGACAGAGGCAGTAGAGGCCATAACCCTGTATACTGACAGAGGAAGTAGAGGCCATAACCCTGTATACTGACAGAGGCAGTAGAGGCCATAACCCTGTATACTGACAGAGGCAGTAGAGGCCATAACCCTGTATACTGACAGAGGTAGAGATCTAATATGTCTGTGAAGATCTTTATTTGCATCTAATAGTAGAATCACTACCATACCCAAACAATCATCACACATTAGAAGTGGTTCTGATGACATGAGACATAGATCTGAAATAACTTGCAGACTGCGTCTTTAATGTGTAGGATAGATTTATCTTATTCATCTACTCAATCAATCAACGGTCAGCTGTGGACAGGTAATATAATGTAAGATATTATTTGAAATGAGATTAGCATATTTAAAATAAAGTCCTGTTAGGTTCTGATCCAGTGTTCAGCCCTCCCACATACTCTTATCATATGAACAGAACCTCTTTTCTTTTTGTACTTGGTATCATTTGCTTCCAGCTTCAGAGAACAAAGCCCATATTCTGTTCCATACAATCCATTGTACTGTTAACAGAACCCTCTGTGTTGATCTACACTCGGAATGTTCCATCTGACAGGCTTAGTGATGATTAATTAATATATTTAATGATTATAATAAATTAATTAAGATGTAATTAGGAGATAAACTCTGCAGCAGAGCCAAAGTTTGGATAATCAATTACACAAGCAAAGAACCACTAAATCACTGAACCACAGACCCACTGAACAGAATAACTCCTAAATTACTGAACCACTAAACTATTGAGAGAGAACCTAGGAACCACTGAACAACAGAACCTAGACACTACTGAATACCAGGACCTATGAACCACACAGTATGTGTGTGTATATGTGTGTCGTGTGTGTATATGTGTGTTGTGTGTACATGTGTGTTGTGTGTGTATTACTGTGGTGTGTGTATTACTGTGGTGGGTGTATTACTGTGGTGGGTGTATTACTGTGGTGTGTGTATTACTGTGGTGGGTGTATTACTGTGATGTGTTTATTACTGTGGTGTGTGTGTATTACTGTGGTGGGTGTATAACTGTGGTGGGTGTATTACTGTGGTGCGTTTATTACTGTGGTGGGTGTATTACTGTGGTGGCTGTATTACTGTGGTGGCTGTATTACTGTGGTGTGTGTATTACTGTGGTGTGTGTATTACTGTGGTGGGTGTATTACTGTGGTGGCTGTATTACTGTGGTGTGTGTATTACTGTGGTGGGTGTATTACTGTGGTGGGTGTATTACTGTGGTGTGTTTATTACAGTGGTGGCTGTATTACTGTGGTGTGTTTATTTCTGTGGTGGGTGTATTACTGTGGTGGGTGTATTACTGTGGTGTGTTTATTACTGTGGTGGGTGTATTACTGTGGTGGGTGTATTACTGTGGTGGGTGTATTACTGTGGTGTGTTTATTACTGTGGTGGGTGTATTACTGTGGTGGGTGTATTACTGTGGTGGGTGTATTACTGTGGTGGGTGTATTACTGTGGTGTGTTTATTACAGTGGTGTGTTTATTACTGTGGTGGGTGTATTACTGTGGTGGGTGTATTACTGTGGTGTGTTTATTACTGTGGTGGGTGTATTACTGTGGTGGGTGTATTACTGTGGTGGGTGTATTACTGTGGTGTGTTTATTACAGTGGTGGCTGTATTACTGTGGTGTGTTTATTTCTGTGGTGGGTGTATTACTGTGGTGGGTGTATTTCTGTGGTGGGTGTATTACTGTGGTGGGTTTATTTCTGTGGTGGGTGTTTATTACTGTGGTGGGTGTATTACTGTGGTGTGTTTATTACTGTGGTGGGTGTATTACTGTGGTGGGTGTATTACTGTGGTGGGTGTATTACTGTGGTGTGTTTATTACTGTGGTGGGTGTATTACTGTGGTGTGTTTATTACTGTGGTTGGTGTATAATGTTTAGGGTTGTAATGTGTTGAGGCCAGATACCACAGGTCACCTTTAGGGTGGTAATGAGGCCAGATACCACAGGTCACCTTTAGGGTTGTAATGAGGCCAGATACCACAGGTCACCTTTATGGTTGTGGTTTGAGTCCATGCTGGTCGATGCTGTTTTGGCGGCACGAGGAGGACAAACAGCTTTATATGGACACAGTCATAATATTTTGGCTCATCAGTGTGTGTGTGTATGCATGTGTGTGTGTTTGCATGCGTGTAAAAGAGGTGGGTGTCCTACTGGGCCGATTCTGACAATGATGGATGATGTGTGAGAGCATTGTGTATACTGGAGAGAGAATGGGCAGTGTGTGTGTGTGTGTGTGTACCTGAGAGAGCATACCTTAGGAGGTGTGGAGCAGAGTTCCAGTGATGTTTCTGTGAGAACTGGTGCTTGTTAATCCATATTCCCCATCATCTCCTGGTCGGATCTTAAGGATCTGCTTCTTATAGAACAATATCAGGCTGTTAGTGGTCGGATCGGTATGGTTTGGTATGACTGCAATCTTGACATTTGAAAGTGTATCTCGCTAACTCTCCTCCACAAATCCCCTCCCTTCTCTTCCTCTCCTATTCTCTCATCTCCTCTCTTCTCTGCTCTTTTGTCTTCTCTCCTCTACTATTCTCTCTCCTCTCCTCTTTTCTCCTGTCCTTTCTTCTCTCCTTCCCTCTCTTCTCTTCGCTCCACTATACTCTCTAGGGTCTTTATGAAGAGTGCCAGTATTTGTTTCAGCCCCAACTCATCGTCCAGAGACTGATCGGGATCTCAGTTCTCTATCCTGGCTACTTAATAGAGCAGATGATTCCTGCACACAATAGATCTGTGCTCTACAAGTATGTAGTACTATACCTCTACAACTATACCACACATGTTCTACCAGCTGACTAATATACCTCTACAACTATACCACACATGTTCTACCAGCTGACTAATATACCTCTACAACTATACCACACATGTTCTACCAGCTGACTAATATACCTCTACAACTATACCACACATGTTCTACCAGCTGACTAATATACCTCTACAACTATACCACACATGTTCTACCAGCTGACTAATATACCTCTACAACTATGCCACACATGTTCTACCAGCTGACTAATATACCAATACAACTATACCACACATGTTCTACCAGCTGACTAATATACCTCTACAACTATACCACACATGTTCTACCAGCTGACTAATATACCTCTACAACTATACCACACATGTTCTACCAGCTGACTAATATACCGATACAACTATACCACACATGTTCTATACCAGACATGTTCTACCAGCTGAATATCAATTAACAGAACTTATTTGTTTTCACTAATCAGGTGTGAAATTAGTCTAATGTTGTAGAAGCCAGCTAACAAATCAATCTGAAAAACAATTAGATTGCTTTGTTTTAACATTCAAATTAACATTTCATTAAAAAACAGTTCATAATTTTATTTTTATTTTGTAATGATAATGTTTATTTGACCTGCATCAAATGGCAGGGCTAAATTAATTGGATACATGGGAACATCACGCTTGGTGGTGTTAAAGCTGGCTGATATCAGAACTTGTCAAATAAAAAAAAAAAGGAATTTTTTGTAGGCATAATTTAAGCGAAGAATACAGTTGCTCTTAGCTTCAATATTATTATTTTTTCAAAGTATTTTATTTCCGCTAGATTTAAGCGTGGTTGATTTTTCCCAAGAGAGCAATATAACTCGTTACTTTTTTATACTAATAAATCTTCCCTGTCTCAGGTCAGTTAGGATCAACACTTAATGCTCACACATGCTTTTTCAGTTCTGCCCACACATGTTCTATATAATTGAGGTCAGGGCTTTGTGATGGTCACTCCAATATCTTGACTTTGTTTTCCTTAAGCCATTTTGGAACAACTTTGGAAGTATGCTTGGGGTCATTGTCCATTTAGAAGACCCATTTGCGTCCTAGCTTTAACTTCCTGACTGATATCTTCAAATGCTACTACAATATAGCAACATCATTTTCCATCTAATTTGTGAAGTGCACCAGTCCCTCATGCAGGAAAGCAGCCCCACAACATGACGCTACCACCCCTGTGCTTCACGGCTGGGATAGTGTACAAGCCTCTTTCTTTTCCTTAAAAACATAAAAATAGTCATCATGCACAAACAGTTGTATTTTTCTTTCATTTGACCAAAGGACATTTCTCAAACAAGTATGATCTCTGTCCCCATTTGCAGTTGCAGACTAGACTGATATTTTTAGCTGCCTTTCAGGTAATGTTGATATAGGACATGATTTACTGTGGACATACTTTTATAGCTGTAGCTGAAAATTGCTCACAAGGATGAACCAAACTTGTGCAGATCGATGCCTGATTTCTTTACATTTTTCAATGATGTCAAGCAAAGATGTGTTTGAAGGGTGTGCTTAAATTACATCCACAGGTACACTTCCAATTGCCTCAAATGATGTTAAATAGCCAAACAGAAGCTCATAAAGCCATGACAGATGTTTTCTGTAGCTGCTTCCAAGCTGTTTAACAGCCCTGTATGTAAACCTCTGACCCGCTGGAATTGTAATATAGTGATTTTTAAGTTCTGTAAACAATTGTTGGAAAAATTACTTGTGCCATGCATAAAGTAGATGTCCTAACCGACTTGCCGAAATTATATTTTGTTACCATGACATTTGTGGAGGGGTTGAAAAATTATTTGTAATGACTTCCAACTCCATCTGTATTTGCATGTGTATTTCCCCAGAGTATTCATCCCGAGCTACGTGTCCAGAGTAAAGGTCCAGCTGACTAACTGCAGTACTCGATCTGGGGAGCATCCAACCAGAGGACAGTGGGTCCCTGGAGACAGCAGAAGGTATCTATCTTGCTGTTCTACTGTAGCATGTAGCATGTCTCTCTGCAGCATCCCGTTCACTTTTAAACATTAATTTGATTTGACAGTGGAGACATCTGTCCTGTGGTGCTGAAGGTCCGTCCAGGAGCTCCTCCTGTGCACAACTCCTCAGCTCTGGACTGCAGGGAGTGGTCTCCATGTGAGCTGGACACGTCTCTTCCTGTCTGGGATCAATGGTACTATATCCTGGTGGAGCGTTACCTTAGCAACCAAGATGTGAATTTCCGCATTGGGGTCCAGATTACAGGTGAGCAACTTTACTATTGCGCTTTTATTCTGCTTTACTAACAGCTGAACTCTTATTATGAATAACTGTGCTCTGGCCCAGTCGATGGGCTGTGTGGTGTTTGGCTGTTGGCACTAATACTTAGCTGCTGTACTACACCTGAATGAAAGTGGTACCCCCATGATCAGGTGTTGTTACCCTGGTGAAATCTGACTGGAAGATCTCACTGTTGCACTGCTTTGTAACAGACTGCAGTGAAACGCTATTCAAAACAGTATATCTAACGGCTAAGAAGTGAAACGCTATTCAAAACAGTATATCTAACGGCTAAGAAGTGAAACGCTATTCAAAACAGTATATCTAACAGTTAAGTGAAACGCTATTCAAAACAGTATATCTAACGGTTAGACGGTTATGACGTGAAACGCTATTCAAAACAGTATATCTAACGGTTAGACGGTTATGACGTGAAACGCTATTCAAAACAGTATATCTAACGGTAAGACGATTATGACGTGAAACGCTATTCAAAACAGTATAGCTAACGGTCATGGTTTGTTATGTAACAAGCTTTGCTTTGGTTTTGCAGCATTATTTTTAGAACATAAACATTTCAAAACCATATCACCTGTTCCACTGCCGTCATCTTTATTATCGTTATTGTTACAATTTCAATGTACCGTTCAGTCTTCATCCCTTTCTCTCACTCTCCCGTCTCTCTCTCTCTCCCGTCTCTCTCTCTCCATACTCCTTTCTACTTCTCCAGACTAATGACTTCCCTTCCAACCTGAGGAGATGGGAGTCCCATGATGTTCTCTAGTTTCTGTTCTTCATTAATACCGGTTCTCTGGCCCTGCTCGGTCATGGTCATTCTTCTTGTTTATCTGACAGGTTGTAGGGCGAATTGGGAAGACTGTTCATCATGTTTAACACTACTGGAGAACATATATACGGCTATTCTCTCGCATGCAATAGTCTGAGGGGAAAAACAGATTTTTTTGTTTTACTGTGGCGGCTTCGTATTTGTAATACTGCAAAATGACATGACAGTTTCACATAAAGTATCTAAGCTTCAAGGAGTTTTCAAGCTGAAAACCTCAGGAGAAGAGATAACTATCCCGCACGTGAACTATAGATAAAAGGCTATGCAAAAAGAGGTTCTGAAAACCATTGTGTGTGATGGAGTGTTATTGGGTTTGTCATGACTTTTACAACTGTTTTATGGCCAAACACAGTCACGTCTGAGGTAACCAGGAGTCACAAGGATCGAGGACATCCCTTCAGTATTATACCAACATGCACAGCTTTCATCTCACATACTGCAATATCTGTGTGTGTGTGTGTGTGTGTGTGTGTGTGTGTGTGTGTGTGTGTGTGTGTGTGTGTGTGTGTGTGGGTGCATGCACTAGCGTGGGATCTGAGAGTCTCCCTCTTTGTGCATCTGAACCTGTGCTGTCAGGTGTGATTGCAGTATGCCCTTTCTATCCTGTTTGGGTTTGCATCTAAGCAGTGCTTTCAAGTTTCACACTGAATGAAACGACATGTGTGTGTGTAACCCTAACCCCATTAAACCCCCCACCTGGGTAACCCTAACCCCATTAGACCCACCTGAGTAACACTAACACCATTAGACCCCCCCACCTGGGTAACCATAACCACATTAGACCCACCTGGGTAACCCTAACACCATTAGACCCCCCCCCACCTGGGTAACCCTAACCCCATTAGACCCACCTGGGTAACCCTAACCCCATTAGACCCACCTGAGTAACCCTAACCCCATTAGACCCACCTGAGTAACACTAACACCATTAGACCCCCCACCTGGGTAACCATAACCACATTAGACCCACCTGGGTAACCCTAACACCATTAGACCCCCACCTGGGTAACCCTAACCCCATTAGACCCACCCGGGTAACCCTAACCCCATTAGACCCACCTGAGTAACCCTAACCCCATTAGACCCACCTGAGTAACACTAACACCATTAGACCCACCTGGGTAACCCTAACACCATTAGACCCACCTGGGTAACCATAACCACATTAGACCCACCTGGGTAACACTAACACCATTAGACCCACCTGAGTAACACTAACACCATTAGACCCACCTGAGTAACACTAACACCATTAGACCCACCTGAGTAACCATAACCACATTAGACCCACCTGGGTAACACTAACACCATTAGACCCACCTGGGTAACCCTAACACCATTAGACCCACCTGGGTAACCCTAACCCCATTAGACCCACCTGAGTAACACTAACACCATTAGACCCCCCACCTGGGTAACCATAACCACATTAGACCCACCTGGGTAACCCTAACACCATTAGACCCACCTGGGTAACCCTAACCCCATTAGACCCACCTGGGTAACCCTAACCCCATTAGACCCACCTGGGTAACCCTAACCCCATTAGACCCCCCACCTGGGTAACCCTAACACCATTAGACCCACCTGAGTAACACTAACACCATTAGACCCACCCCCACCTGGGTAACCCTAACCCCATTAGACCCACCTGGGTAACCCTAACCCCATTAGACCCACCTGGGTAACCCTAACCCCATTAGACCCCCCACCTGGGTAACCCTAACCCCATTAGACCCACCTGGGTAACCCTAACCCCATTAGACCCACCTGGGTAACCCTAACCCCATTAGACCCCCCACCTGGGTAACCCTAACACCATTAGACCCACCTGGGTAACCCTAACCCCATGTAGACGAATCGGATGTAGGGTGTAGACGAATCGGTTGTAGGGTGCAGAAGAATCGGATGTAGAGTGTAGAAGAATCAGATGTAGGGTGTAGAAGAATCAAATGTAGGAGTGTAAGGTGTAGAAGAATCAAATGTAGGAGTGTAAGGTGTAGAAGAATCAAATGTAGGAGTGTAGGAGTAGAAGAATCAAATGTAGGAGTGTAGGGTGTAGAATAATTGGATGTAGGAGTGTAGGGTGTAGAAGAATTGGATATAGAAGAATCTGAGGGTGTAGCGATTATAATGTACAACAACTAAACACACTTAAGACATCACGGTACCAAATCTACTAGATGATCTGGGCACAGCTCTTTACAGTACTTTGGAAGCATTTGAGTGTTCTCCAGTGTTTCTACATGTCCTGGAAAATAAAGTCACTCTAAACCAGTGGAGAACCACTCTCGTCTGCCCTTCATAAATTATCCATTATTAATGGATAGAAGACAAAGGCAACAAAGGATATTTAAATTTTAAAACAATAGGGAATATATTGTACAAGGACTATTCAAACATTTTTTATTTTACGTAAAAAAACATCTACTTGTCCCTTAGTCATTGCTAATGGTTTGAAACACATTTACAGCACAGGGTGAGAGAGACTGGGAGAGACAGGGTGAGAGAGATACAGACAAGGTGAAAGAGAGATACAGACAGGGTGAGAGAGGTACAGACAGGGTGAGAGAGAGATACAGACAGGGTGAGAGAGAGATACAGACAGGGTGAAAGAGAGATACAGACAGGGTGAGAGAGAGATACAGACAGGGTGAGAGAGAGATACAGACAGGGTGAGAGAGAGACAGGATGAGAGAGAGAGAGACCGGGTTAGAGAGAGACAGGGAGGATAGGGGAGAGACTAGAGGGGGTGAGAATGCTCCAGGAACCTGTTGGCCTTCTGCTAACACCACTCTGGGGAATGTGGGGATTTGAAATAGAGAAATGTTTCATGTTCTTTAGGCTCCTCTATTTCAAAGAGAATCGAATAATAACTTCAGGGAAAACACTTTAACAAACGCAAGGTAACATAATGACAATGAACACAGCATATCAACGTGTTAGTAACCAGGGACTATTATACATGCAGAAAAACACACATATAGAACTGAATATGTTCACACAGATAGAACTGAATATGTTCACACAGATAGAACTGAATATGTCCACACAGATAGAACTGAATATGTCCACATAGATAGATAGAACTGAATATGTTCACACAGATAAAACTGAATATGTCCACACAGATAGAACTGAATATGTTCACACAGATAGAACTGAATATGTCCACATAGATAGATAGAACTGAATATGTCCACACAGATAGAACTGAATATGTCCACACAGATAGAACTGAATATGTCCACACAGATAGATAGAACTGAATATGTCCACACAGATAGAACTGAATATGTCCACACAGATAGAACTGAATATGTCCACACAGATAGAACTGAATATGTTCACACAGATAGAACTGAATATGTTCACACAGATAAAACTGAATATGTCCACACAGATAGAACTGAATATGTTCACACAGATAGAACTGAATATGTCCACATAGATAGATAGAACTGAATATGTTCACACAGATAGAACTGAATATGTCCACACAGATAGAACTGAATATGTCCACATAGATAGATAGAACTGAATATGTCCACACAGATAGAACTGAATATGTTCACACAGATAGAACTGAATATGTCCACATAGATAGATAGAACTGAATATGTCCACACAGATAGATAGAACTGAATATGTCCACACAGATAGAACTGAATATGTTCACACAGATAGAACTGAATATGTCCACACAGATAGAACTGAATATGTCCACATAGATAGATAGAACTGAATATGTCCACACAGATAGAACTGAATATGTTCACACAGATAGAACTGAATATGTCCACATAGATAGAACTGAATATGTCCACATAGATAGAACTGAATATGTCCACACAGATAGAACTGAATATGTCCACACAGATAGAACTGAATATGTCCACATAGAAAGAACTGAATATGTCCACATAGATGGAACTGAATATGTCCACACAGATAGATAGAACTGAATATGTTCACACAGATAGAACGGAATATGTTCACACAGATAGAACTGAATATGTCCACACAGATAGAACTGAATATGTCCACACAGATAGAACTGAATATGTCCACACAGATAGAACTGAATATGTCCACACAGATAGAACTGAATATGTCCACACAGATAGAACTGAATATGTCCACATAGATGGAACTGAATATGTCCACACAGATAGATAGAACTGAATATGTCCACATAGATAGAACTGAATATGTCCACATAGATAGATAGAACTGAATATGTTCACACAGATAGAACTGAATATGTCCACACAGATAGAACTGAATATGTTCACACAGATAGAACTGAATATGTCCACATAGATAGAACTGAATATGTCCACATAGATAGATAGAACTGAATATGTTCACACAGATAGAACTGAATATGTCCACACAGATAGAACTGAATATGTCCACATAGATAGAACTGAATATGTCCACACAGATAGAACTGAATATGTCCACACAGATAGAACTGAATATGTCCACATAGATAGAACTGAATATGTCCACATAGATGGAACTGAATATGTCCACATAGATAGAACTGAATATGTCCACACAGATAGAACTGAATATGTCCACACAGATAGAACTGAATATGTCCACACAGATAGAACTGAATATGTCCACACAGATAGAACTGAATATGTCCACACAGATAGAACTGAATATGTCCACACAGATAGAACTGAATATGTCCACACAGATAGAACTGAATATGTCCACACAGATAGAACTGAATATGTCCACACAGATAGAACTGAATATGTCCACACAGATAGAACTGAATATGTTCACACAGATAGAACTGAATATGTCCACACAGATAGAACTGAATATGTTCACACAGATAGAACTGAATATGTCCACACAGATAGAACTGAATATGTCCACACAGATAGAACTGAATATGTCCACACAGATAGAACTGAATATGTCCACACAGATAGAACTGAATATGTCCACACAGATAGAACTGAATATGTTCACACAGATAGAACTGAATATGTCCACACAGATAGAACTGAATATGTCCACATAGATAGAACTGAATATGTCCACACAGATAGAACTGAATATGTCCACACAGATAGAACTGAATATGTCCACATAGATGGAACTGAATATGTCCACACAGATAGATAGAACTGAATATGTCCACACAGATAGAACTGAATATGTCCACACAGATAGAACTGAATATGAGGGATATTAGAAAGTGGGATATTGACTTTCCATTGAGTTGACCTCTGACCTCTATATTAATGACCCTCGTTACAGTAAACAGTATTTATGAACCGGGTCGGTCAAACCCTGAATACTTATCGACTGACAGCCATGGTAACAGACCTTGATTACATTTCCTGTCTAATTGTGTCTGTGTGTCTTTTCCCACTTCTCTCCCCTCTTCCCTCCCTTTGTTTTCTCCCATCATCTCTTCCCACTTCTCTCCCTCTTCTTTCCCCACTTCTCTCCCCCTCCTTTTGTTCCCTATTCTCTTCTCACCCCACTTTTTTTCTATCACCACATCTCTCTTCCCCTGTCTGTCAATCAAGATGTTCATATTTTCTGATTTAACAGCTCACCATGACTCTGATGGATCTCCCTACATCTCACCATGCTGTGTGTTTATCTGGGAGCAGCTATCCAGATAATATCACCTCACTAACTGAATCTCATTTTACACCCTGTTAATTCATGGGGAAGCACAATCTCACAGCTGCAGCTGAACATGTGAATGAAACACTTTTTGCTGTTTAATGTTACACATTATGTATCACAATGATGGTTGATAATGTCATCATCATGTAGGACACCACTCTTTAAGCAGTCATGTTTAAAAGAAAGTCTATTACACAGATTAGTAATGAGGTAGAGGTTACAGTAGTAATGAGGTAGAGGTTACAGTAGTAATGAGGTAGAGGGTACAGCAGTAATGAGGTAGAGGGTACAGTAGTAATGAGGTAGAGGGTACAGTAGTAATGAGGTAGAGGTTACAGTAGTAATGAGGTAGAGGTTACAGTAGTAATGAGGTAGAGGGTACAGTAGTAATGAGGTAGAGGGTACAGTAGTAATGAGGTAGAGGTTACAGTAGTAATGAAATACTGGTACAGTAGTAATGAGGTAGAGGGTACAGTAGTAATGAGGGAGAGGTTACAGTAGTAATGAAATACTGGTACAGTAGTAATGAGGTAGAGGGTACAGTAGTAATGAGGTATAGATTACAGTAGTAATGAGGTAGGAGTTACAGTAGTATTGAAGTACAAGTTACAGTAGTAATGAGGTACAGGTTGCAGTAGTAATGAGGTCGAGGTTACAGTAGTAATGAGGTAGAGATTAGAGAAGTAATGATGTAAAGGTAACAGTAGTATAGGATAGCGTAATAGAAAGAAAAGAGAAAGTGGAGGTTAGGGTATTAGTAATGAGGTAATGCAGTAATACTAGTGTTGTAATGCAGTAATACTAGTGTTGTAGTGCAGTGATACTTGTGTTGCAGCTTTCTCTCTCTTAGTTTAATGTTGTTACAATCTCCATAGTGTTACAATATGGCATATTTCTCCCCCTCCTCTTTCTCTCTGTCTCTATCTGTTTTCTTCCACCTCCCTTATTCTTTCTCTCCACCATTTGGCCTCCCTCCCTCTCTCTCACTATCACCAGATGACATCTAGCTGATAGTGCTTCTTAAGTAAGATGTCCTTGCCAGAATGCAACATCTGTCACATGCAGCAGAGAAGTGTGTGTGTCTGCGTGTCATGCCTCTCTGTGTGTGTGTGTGTGTATGTCTGCGTGTCATGTCTTTTTGTGTGTGTCTGCGTGTCATGTCTCTGTGTGTGTGTGTCTGCGTGTCATGTCTCTGTGTGTGTGTGTGGGTGTATGTGTGTATGTCTGCGTGTCACGTCTCTGTGTGTGTGTGTCTGCGTGTCATGCCTCTGTGTGTGTGGGTGTATGCCTGTGTGTCATGTCTTTGTGTGTGTGTGTTTGTGTGGAGTCTGCTTTCTCTGTGAAAGGCCTGTATTCCCAGGTGCTGGCAAAATGACAGAGATATGAGATGAGGTTTGGCTCACAGGAAGAAGCAGAGAATATCTTCATAATGAATGTCTAGTGTGTTTATACCACACACACACTCACACACACACGCATTTCGTTCACTTTTTCATTTGCTTTGTTCTCATGCCAGACAACAGGGCAAACAGAGAAATAGATTCACATCGCAGATCTAAGTGTGTTTTTTAAGTGTAGGTGTGTGTGTTTTTTAAGTGTAGGTATGTGTGTTTTTTAAGTGTAGGTGTGTGTGTTTTTTAAGTGTAGGTGTGTGTGTTTTTTAAGTGTAGGTGTGTGTGTTTTTTTAAGTGTAGGTGTGTGTGTTTTTTAAGTGCTTTGCATTTCTGTTTATTCTAATTTCATAAATTATTTAATAGTTATTGAGGCATATATAAATTGTGTTACCTTTATAAAATAATATAAATTCATATTCCTGTGTCAGAATCTGTATAAAAAGACAAGTTACTTCATCACATGAATGTATTTCAGACTGTATTTATATTTACTAATGAGCCAAAACATTATGACTGCAATGCAATATGCTGTTGAAGGTGTCCTGTGGTATCTGGTACCAAGGAATTTAGTCCCCTGAAGGTGTCCTGTGGTTACTGGTACCAAGACATAAAGACCCCTGAAGGTGTCCTGTGGTATCTGGCACCAAGACATTAAGACCCCTTAAGGTGTTCTGTGGTATCTGCTACCAAGACATTAAGACCCCTGAAGGTGTCCTGTGGTATCTGGCACCAAGACATTAAGACCCCTGAAGGTGTCCTGTGGTATCTCGCACCAAGACATTAAGACCCCTGAAGGTGTCCTGTGGTATCTGCTACCAAGACATTAAGACACCTGAAGGTGTCCTGTGGTATCTGCTACCAAGACATTAAGACCCCTGAAGGTGTCCTGTGGTATCTGGCACCAAGACATTAAGACCCCTGAAGGTGTCCTGTGGTATCTGGCACCAGGACACAAGCAGCACATCCTTTAAGTCTTGTAAGTTGTGAGGTAGAGTCGTGGAATCAGATTGAGATCTGGGTAATTTGGAGGCCAGGGCAGCACCCCACAAGCTGACCGGGAGCACCCCACAAGCTGACAGGGGAGCACCCCACAAACTGACCGGGAGCACCCCACAAGCTGACAGGGGAGCACCCCACAAGCTGACCGGGAGCACCCCACAAGCTGACAAGGGAGCACCCCACAAACTGACCGGGAGCACCCCACAAGCTGACCGGGAGCACCCCACAAGCTGACAAGGGAGCACCCCACAAGCTGACCGGGAGCACCCCACAAGCTGACAGGGGAGCACCCCACAAGCTGACCGGGAGCACCCCACAAGCTGACAGGGGAGCACCCCTTAAGCTGACCGGGAGCACCCCACAAGCTGACAGGGGAGCACCCCACAAGCTGACAGGGGAGCACCCCACAAGCTGACAGGGAGCACCCCACAAGCTGACCGGGAGCACCCCACAAACTGACCGGGAGGACCCCACAAACTGACCTGGAGGACCCCACAAACTGACCTGGAGGACCCCACAAACTGACCGGGAGGACCCCACAAACTGACCGGGAGGACCCCACAAACTGACCGGGTGCACCCCATATGCCAGTTGTCTGGTCATAACAGATTGGCCCAAATCAAAGTGGCTCAGGTCTTTACTCCTGCCCATTTCTTCTGCATCCACGCGTTTTTGACTATGAGAACTGATTGTTTGCTAATTTATTACCCAGACCCAGGTTTATTGCCCTTACCATCTAATCTACCCAGACATGTGCCCTTACCATCTAATCTACCCAGACATGTGCCCTTACCATCTAATCTACCCTGACATGTGCCCTTACCATCTAATCTACCCAGACATGTGCCCTTACCATCTAATCTACCCAGACATGTGCCCTTACCATCTAATCTACCCAGACATGTGCCCTTACCATCTAATCTACCCAGACATGTGCCCTTACCATCTAATCTACCCAGACATGTGCCCTTACCATCTAATCTACCCTGACATGTGCCCTTACCATCTAATCTACCCAGACATGTGCCCTTACCATCTAATCTACCCAGACCCATCCCTACCCAGACCCAGACATGTGCCCTTACCATCTAATCTACCCAGACATGTGCCCTTACCATCTAATCTACCCTGACATGTGCCTTTACCATATAATCTACCCAGACATGTGCCCTTACCATCTAATCTACCCAGACATGTGCCCTTACCATCTAATCTACCCAGACATGTGCCCTTACCATCTAATCTACCCAGACATGTGCCCTTACCATCTAATCTACCCAGACATGTGCCCTTACCATCTAATCTACCCAGACATGTGCCAGACATGTGCCCTTACCATCTAATCTACCCAGACATGTGCCCTTACCATCTAATCTACCCAGACCTACAGACATGTGCCCTTACCATCTAATCTACCCATGACATCTAATCTACCCAGACCCAGTGCCTTTACCATCTAATCTAATCTTACCATCTAGACATGTGCCCTTACCATCTAATCTACCCAGACATGTGCCCTTACCATCTAATCTACCCAGACATGTGCCCTTACCATCTAATCTACCCAGACATGTGCCCTTACCATCTAATCTACCCAGACATGTGCCCTTACCATCTAATCTACCCAGACATGTGCCCTTACCATCTAATCTACCCAGACATGTGCCCTTACCATCTAATCTACCCTGACATGTGCCCTTACCATCTAATCTACCCAGACATGTGCCCTTACCATCTAATCTACCCTGACATGTGCCCTTACCATCTAATCTACCCTGACATGTGCCCTTACCATCTAATCTACCCAGACCCAGACATGTGCCCTTACCATCTAATCTACCCAGACCCAGACATGTGCCCTTACCATCTAATCTACCCAGACCCAGACATGTGCCCTTACCATCTAATCTACCCAGACATGTGCCCTTACCATCTAATCTACCCAGACATGTGCCCTTACCATCTAATCTACCCAGACATGTGCCCTTACCATCTAATCTACCCAGACATGTGCCCTTACCATCTAATCTACCCAGACATGTGCCCTTACCATCTAATCTACCCAGACATGTGCCCTTACCATCTAATCTACCCAGACATGTGCCCTTACCATCTAATCTACCCAGACATGTGCCCTTACCATCTAATCTACCCAGACATGTGCCCTTACCATACCATGTGCCCTTACCATCTAATCTACCCTGACATGTGCCCTTACCATCTAATCTACCCTGACATGTGCCCTTACCATCTAATCTACCCAGACATGTGCCCTTACCATCTAATCTACCCTGACATGTGCCCTTACCATCTAATCTACCCAGACCCAGACATGTGCCCTTACCATCTAATCTACCCTGACATGTGCCCTTACCATCTAATCTACCCAGACCCAGACATGTGCCCTTACCATCTAATCTACCCAGACCCAGACATGTGCCCTTACCATCTAATCTACCCAGACATGTGCCCTTACCATCTAATCTACCCAGACATGTGCCCTTACCATCTAATCTACCCTGACATGTGCCCTTACCATCTAATCTACCCAGACCCAGACATGTGCCCTTACCATCTAATCTACCCAGACATGTGCCCTTACCATCTAATCTACCCTGACATGTGCCCTTACCATCTAATCTACCCAGACCCAGACATGTGCCCTTACCATCTAATCTACCCAGACATGTGCCCTTACCATCTAATCTACCCAGACATGTGCCCTTACCATCTAATCTACCCTGACATGTGCCCTTACCATCTAATCTACCCAGACCCAGACATGTGCCCTTACCATCTAATCTACCCAGACCCAGACATGTGCCCTTACCATCTAATCTACCCAGACATGTGCCCTTACCATCTAATCTACCCTGACATGTGCCTTTACCATATAATCTACCCTGACCCAGACATGTGCCCTTACCATCTAATCTACCCAGACCCAGACATGTGCCCTAGTTAGGAGATGATCCTCGTTTTTCGCTTCACCTATAATAATATATATATAATAATTCATTACATTTATATAGCGCTTTTCTTCCTGGGAACTCAAAGCGCTTTTACATGAAAGGGGGAATCTTCTCAACCACCACCAATGTGCAGCATCCACCTGGATGACGTGACGGCAGCCATATTGCGCCAGAACACACACCAGCTTACAGGTGGAGAGGAGACGGGACTGATGAAGCCAATTAGTGTATATATGGGGATGATTAGGTGGCCATGATGGACAGAGGACAAGGGGCAGATTTGGCCAGGATTACACCCCTACTCTTTATCGATGGGCATCCTGGGGTTTTTAATGACCACAGAGAGTCAAGGCCTCGGTTTAACGTCTCATCCGAAGGACGGTGCTTTTTGACAGTATAGTGTCCCTGTCACTATACTGGGGCGTTAGGACCCACACAGACCAGAATGCAGCCTATTCTGGCCTCACTAACACCTCTTCCAGCAGCAACCTGGTTTTTTCAGGAGGTCTTCCATCCAGGTACTGACCAGGCTCAGCCCTGCTTAGCTTCAGTGGGCAACCAGTGTTGGGCTATAGGGTGATATGGGTGCTGGCCATATATATAAATATATATATATCATAATGTTTTGATTCATCGGAGTACATTCTAATATGCCCTGTCATGTGCCCTTATTCTATTTCTAGTAAATGACTACATTACTTCCCCCTCTTTCTCTCACTTCACCCT
This sequence comes from Dallia pectoralis, assembly GCA_029465975.1. Taxonomy (NCBI): domain Eukaryota; kingdom Metazoa; phylum Chordata; class Actinopteri; order Esociformes; family Umbridae; genus Dallia; species Dallia pectoralis. Next base: position 619,087 of record CM055737.1, on the reverse strand, counting down.
TCTCTCGTTCTTTCTTTTCAGATTGTTCCAAACCCAACACCTCTAAAGGTTCTGTCTCTGGTCCCAGTTCCAGCCTCAACCTCCCTCAGTCCTTTGGCAGTGTTATTGGGTTTTCCCTGTCAGAGCCCCTACCTTCTGCTCCTGCTGGTCTCTCAGGCCTCCCCATCTTATCCCAGAACTCCTCCAGTTCTGACCCCGCTGGCCGGTTCCTCTCCCCCCAGGATACCATCACATACCTATCCCCCTCTCCGGACCCCAGTCGGTGCTGGCCCATCAGACCCACTCTGCGGAATGAGCTGGATACCTTCTCTGTCCATTTTTACATTTTCTTCGGTCCGAACATCTCGGTTCCGCCGGACCAGGCAGCTGTGTTTGCCATCAACCTCATGCCGGTTCTGGACAGCGGAGGAGTCCTGAACACCGAGATAAAACTCAACCTGGTCAGTCACATCACAGTTATACATTTGTATGTGTCTGTCTTATTTTCCTTGTTACTATCAGAAGGATGATTTAGGGTTAAGGCTAGTGATGTGTCTATCAGAAGGATGATTTAGGGTTAAGGCTAGTGATGTGTCTATCAGTAGGATGATTTAGGGTTAAGGCTAGTGATGTGTCTATCAGTAGGATGATTTAGGGTTGAGGCTAGTGATGTGAAGCGATGTTGTTAATCTTTTCGTTTGTTCAGTTATTGTGGTGATTTGAACTTCTCTGATGTGTACTTGTGTACTTTAGTCAGCAGTCCACTATTCCTTAATATAAATCACCTCTAACACTTAATGAATTAGTATGAATATTTAAATAATCACAATGTTTAAGATAAATGGTAAGTCTTCAACAGTAATAATAGTCATTGGGTTGTTTTATGCGTAGCAGAAGATATGTGTGTGTATATATAAGTAATATATATATTTGTTTCATCTGTAATAATTGAGCGCCTCACATATTAGTAAGCACTGGATAGTTTATCAGCCATTAATGGGCTTTGGGAGGTCATACTCTGTTATTAGGTGGATTGTGCAAAGTGCTTTATAAAGTAATAGGTTTTGTTTCTATGTTAATAATGAATATGCTGACAGATTACCTTAAGGTGGAGAATATCTCACCACTGTGTTTCTCCCCTCCTTTTATTCCCAGCAGAGACAGTAGTGGGGTCAGTGAACTGTGTAGTTTCTGCTGTCCACATCATAAAAAAACACTGGCTTACTAGGGGAAGCCATCACTAATAAGGCAGTTAATAAAAGACAATACAATGCAGTGCTTTCTGTGAAATACAGTGCTCTATGTAAAATGCAGTGCTCTATGTAAAATACAGTGCTCTATGTAACTCTATAACTAGGGAGAGTGAAGAGGTTTTGTCGTTTTAGCGATGAAGTCCACGAGTTGGAATTTGCAATTGATTATTATAGCTCAAATGCCAGCATCTAGAAAATTCCTCCACTACACAATCAGAGAAGCCAACCACCCTGATGGGGACCTCTGGGATAACGCCTACTCCATTTTCATTTCAAGTTCATAAATAATACAGGGCTAATAGGAACACTGCCTTTATTTCTCACAGTTTGATGCACCCCCATGTATTGCATAAAAAACTGTAGACGTTTAAAGAGAAACTATACTATATATTAAAAGGTAAAAAATTCTAATATTTGGATAACTACCCAACTAGCTGATTTAATAAGAGTAAGCAGAAACATATTTTATTGCACATTTTCTGTTTTGTACATTCTGTTTTTACGCCCAATAACACTAAACAAACTTTCATTGTGTTATCATATACTTACAATGTAAACAGACCTGATTTTGATTCTAAACAATGTTTACAGTTTCATTGGTTTCGATGATTTAGGACAGCATTACATTAAGCTGGCAGACTTACCAATTAGACAACATTAGGTTTTGGAATACGTTATTTAAGTGGTTAAATTTCACAATAATACAAATAAAAACAAAATGTGGATTATGGTGTAAAGATAATTGAGAGCAAAAACCTCTGAAGAACTGACTAGAGAAAAGCTTGTGCCTTTACTGGCCAGCTGATAATGTCCCAGTCTAAATGGAGACCTGACTAGAGTAAAGCTTGTGCCTATACTGGTCTGCTGATAATGTCCCAGTCTAAATGGAGACTAATTTCACACATATAAAGGAAAAGACAGAACTGAGAATTGCCTGTTGGGTGAGAATATTATCGCTTAATGTGAGAACTGCACTGTGCAGTTTTAAGCAATAAGGCAGCTTCTGGCTCCGAATACATATAGAAATCTCTCCACAACCTCTGTATGTTTCACTACACCTGACCAGAATAATACAGTAATGCAGGTGTAACAGAACTGTCTGTATGTCTCTCCACAACCTCTGTATGTTTCACTACACCTGACCAGAATAATACAGTAATGCAGGTGTAACAGAACTGTCTGTATCTCTCTCCACAACCTCTGTATGTTTAACCACACCTGACCAGAATAATACAGTAATGCAGGTGTAACAGAACTGTCTGTATGTCTCTCCACAACCTCTGTATGTTTCACTACACCTGACCAGAATAATACAGTAATGCAGGTGTGACAGAACTGTCTGTATGTCTCTCCACAACCTCTGTATGTTTCACTACACCTGACCAGAATAATACAGTAATACAGGTGTAACAGAACAAGGTTTATTAGGATTTGTCATGTTAGCCGAGTTGTTTAGAAGAGCAGAACTTTTCCCAGCCAAGCAACTACTAGTAAGGTCTACATGTTTAGAGTATTTCCCATAATTATGTTTACACATAGCAGTTCAGTCTTGTTACTTTCTTTTAAGGAGATTTTAAATCGCTAGTCGCCCATGTTAGAACTGGAGCTCTTCTTTTGTTTTGCACACATTGTGAGTGGCTGTGATTTGAAAATCGTAATGTTTATATCTGATGCAATTGCTCTGAGTTTTAAGAGCCGGGGTTGCTGGGATATTTATTTAGTTTTAGTAGCACCTCAGGGACCAACCCTCTGCTTGGATGAAGGTCAGAGATTAGATAAATACACAAACACTCAGGAGGACACTCTGTGTATAATTAGACATGGAACTCTGGTATGAAAGAGGATAAAAATCCATACCACCTGTATTGTTCGGCTATAATACTGGTACGGACGGGCATGGAATGGCACACGCTGTCACACACTGTCACACACTGGCATGGACTGGCACACACTGTCACACACTGGCATGGACTGGCATGGACTGGCACACACTGTCACACATTGGCATGGATTGGCACGGACTGGCACACGCTGTAATGGACTGGCACAAACTAATGTCTTGGTTTAGATAAAGGCATTTTAAAGATTAGATTCATTATTAAAAAACAATATGCTGCGTCAGTATTATAAACACCTAAACAGAACAGACATAATATACACATGCCAAAGACCCACCAGAATGGCTGAACCAGAATCAGGGTCTAACACAAGACAGACAGACATGCAGACATGCAAACAGGCAGGCCTAGATTATTAGACAGATGCGTGTGAGGCCGTAAATCTTATCTTCCAAACTGAGATACTGATGTCAGGTGCTTAAAGCAGCTCTACATTCAGCACTACATCTTATATACCTCTCCATCCCTGAGGAGTAATAGTTCTCAGGCAATAACATGGTCTCCAGCTATTCCCTATTCAAGACAGAACCAAAAGCACAGACATCCAAGGATTTCATACAACACCAGGCATAAGACCAGGCATAAGACCAGGCATAAGACCAGGCATAAGACCAGGCATAAGGCCAGGCATACGACCAGGCATAAGGCCAGGCATACGGGAGAGGGAGAGAGAAATGGAGAGGGAGGGAGAGAGATGGAGAGGGAGACGGGGAGTAGGAGAGAGAGATGGAGAGGGGTGAAGAGAGAGAGGGAGACAGGCGCTACTGTAAGGTAAGTCATTCACTTGCACATTGGCATGGCCTCCACCACTGTAAACCAAATGATTGCTATCATCTGGGAGACAGGGATAAATGTTTACCTCAAATAGTGGACACGACTAATCTTCTTCTTGGCAGGATATAAATGCTCTCAAAAATCATAAAAACAGAAGTCTGTGAGGTAATAACAGCAGTCTGTGAATGACTGTAGTCTGTGAGGTAATAACAGCAGTTTGTGAATGACTGTAGTCTGTGAGGTAATAACAGCAGTCTGTGAATGACTGTAGTCTGTGAGGTAATAACAGCAGTCTGTGAATGACTGTAGTCTGTGAGGTAATAACAGCAGTCTGTGAATGACTGTAGTCTGTGAGGTAATAACAGCAGTTTGTGAATGACTGTAGTCTGTGAATGACTGTAGTCTGTGAGGTAATAACAGCAGTCTGTGAATGACTGTAGTCTGTGAGGTAATAACAGCAGTCTGTGAATGACTGTAGTCTGTGAGGTAATAACAGCAGTTTGTGAATGACTGTAGTCTGTGAGGTAATAACAGCAGTTTGTGAATGACTGTAGTCTGTGAGGTAATAACAGCAGTTTGTGAATGACTGTAGTCTGTGAGGTAATAACAGCAGTCTGTGAATGACTGTAGTCTGTGAGTTAATAACAGAAGTTTGTGAATGACTGTAGTCTGTGAGGTAATAACAGCAGTCTGTGAATGACTGTAGTCTGTGAGGTAATAACAGCAGTTTGTGAATGACTGTAGTCTGTGAGGTAATAACAGCAGTCTGTGAATGACTGTAGTCTGTCAGGTAATAACAGCAGTTTGTGAATGACTGTAGTCTGTGAGGTAATAACAGCAGTTTGTGAATGACTGTAGTCTGTGAGGTAATAACAGCAGTCTGTGAATGACTGTAGTCTGTGAGGTAATAACAGCAGTCTGTGAATGACTGTAGTCTGTGAGGTAATAACAGCAGTTTGTGAATGACTGTAGTCTGTGAGGTAATAACAGCAGTTTGTGAATGACTGTAGTCTGTGAGGTAATAACAGCAGTCTGTGAATTACTGTAGCCTGTGAAGTAATAACAGCAGTTTGTGAATGACTGTAGTCTGTGAGGTAATAACAGCAGTCTGTGAATTACTGTAGCCTGTGAAGTAATAACTATAGTTAATTATAGGTATAGGTAATTCTATAGTTGACACCCTGTTGATTTTTAAGCTGAACGCTAAATCTCATGGTTTGTGGTGACCTTTAGTTTTTAAGCTGGATGATAAATCTGCTTTCTCGGGTTTGTCAGGACATGCTGTGTCTCATGGTTTGTCAGGACACGCTGTGTCTCATGGTTTGTCAGGACACGCTGTATCTCATGGTTTGTCAGGACACGCTGTATCTCATGGTTTGTCAGGACACGCTGTGTCTCATGGTTTGTCAGGACACGTATTTAGAACTCCGGAATCAGTGGCCCTCATGTCTCCACCTCGTGTCTCCACCTCGTGTCTCCACCCTCGTGTCTCCACCCTCGTGTCTCCACCCTCGTGTCTCCACCCTCGTGTCTCCACCCTCGTGTCTCCACTCTCGTGTCTCCACCCTCGTGTCTCCACCCTCGTTTCTCCACCCTCGTGTCTCCACCCTCGTGTCTCCACCCTCGTGTCTCCACTCTCGTGTCTCCACTCTCGTGTCTCCACCCTCGTGTCTCCACCCTCGTGTCTCCACCCTCGTGTCTCCACCCTCGTGTCTCCACCCTCGTGTCTCCACCCTCGTGTCTCCACCCTCGTGTCTCCACCCTCGTGTCTCCACCCTCGTGTCTCCACCCTCGTGTCTCCACCCTCGTGTCTCCACCCTCGTGTCTCCACCCTCGTGTCTCCACCCTCGTGTCTCCACCCTCGTGTCTCCACCCTCGTGTCTCCACCCTCGTGTCTCCACCCTCGTGTCTCCACCCTCGTGTCTCCACCCTCGTGTCTCCACCCTCGTGTCTCCACCCTCGTGTCTCCACCCTCGTGTCTCCACCCTCGTGTCTCCACTCTCGTGTCTCCACCCTCGTGTCTCCACTCTCGTGTCTCCACTCTCGTGTCTCCACTCTCGTGTCTCCACTCTCGTGTCTCCACTCTCGTGTCTCCACTCTCGTGTCTCCACTCTCGTGTCTCCACTCTCGTGTCTCCACTCTCGTGTCTCCACTCTCGTGTCTCCACTCTCGTGTCTCCACTCTCGTGTCTCCACTCTCGTGTCTCCACCCTCATGTCTCCACCCTCATGTCTCCACCCTCATGTCTCCACCCTCATGTCTCCACCCTCATGTCTCCACCCTCACGTCTCTTCCCTTTTTATCTGACTAAACTCTGATTCTGTTTCCCAGGACTGTCTGTGTTTGCGTCCGTGTGTGTGTTTGCCAGGCAATATTGAATTGGCAATGGAACAGAAAGCAGATGTACTTCAACTCTATAGCCAACTAACTGCAGCTCTCCGATTTTACTCTAAATGAACATTAAAAAGGGCTGGTTCGAAATAATTCCAACCTTTGTTCTGTATTCCTTGTTCCAGCAGGCATGTCAGGAATTGTACCTGTGTGGAATAGAACCTGTGTGGAATTGTAGAACCTGTGTGGAGATGTTCTGGGCAGGGTGAAGGTGTTCTGGGCTGTGTAAAGATGCTCTCCACAATGTGTGTCTAACTGTCTGTAATCTAACGGGATGTGTGTTTAACTGTCTGTAATCTAATGGGATGTGTGTTTAACTGTCTGTAATCTTAAAGGGATGTGTGTTTAACTGTCTGTAATCTAATGGGATGTGTGTGTTTAACTGTCTGTAATTTAATGGGATGTGTGTGTTTAACGTTATTTTATCTAAAGGGATGTGTGTTTAACTGTCTGTAATCTAATGGGATCTGTGTTTAACTGTCTGTAATCTAAAGCGATGTGTGTTTAACAGGTATGTAATCTAAAGGGATGTGTGTGTAACTGTTTTGGTGTGTTTCTTTTGTGCCGTCAGTCATCTGTTAAGGGAGAGAATGTCACAGTGTTTGGCTGTCTAAACCACGGGAGACCTCTGTCTTTGGGAGAAAACTCCTCCATCAGATGTGAATCTGGTAAGACTTTGACATATGTAGCAAAGATATATTTATTTACAAAAATATTCAGACATTTGAATGTTGCCAGTTTGCATTTCAGATATTTACATATATTAAAGTAATTCTAAATAACAAAACAGATAAAAATATGAATGTTATATTATCTGTATACTTAGTGAGGGCACTGTATATATATATATATATATATATATATATATATACATATACACACACACACACACACACACACACACACACACATGGATGCCAAAATGTTACGACCACCACACACAGAGATGGAGTGAATTCCACTAATCATCTCCTAACAAGTGTCAAGCTCCAGGTTGATAACATGGAAAGTGTCAAGCTCCAGGTTTATTACATGGGAAGTGAACCGTCAGTTCTTGTAGGCAACCTGGTGTCCATAATGACTCTTGTACGATGTCGAAAGTACCTACAATGTCAGATGTTCACTACAGGTGTGTGTACACTAGTGGTGTGTGTACACTAGGAGTGTGTGTACACTAGGGATGTACACTAGGGCTGGGCGATAAAACAATAACGATATGTATCACGATAGACACGTAATCAATATCAATAAAAAATGCGTTCGATAAAACATTAGATAAATTATTTTTCTTTGTCGTCAAGAAACCAAAGCTTGCAAAGCAAGTTTGATTGCATGAACAAAGGCACTCACTCTCTGGTAACCTAGCAACGTAGGGAGTGACTCGCTAACAGCCAATCATGTAACAGTATCATGTTTGGTTGTGCCATAACGTTGTCTCGTGTTGGATTCTTCAATAACAGAACCAGCAGTGAGCGAGGACATTGTTGATAGAACAGTTAAAGTCATCTCGCCAGTATGGCAGTTTGTATTTAATAAGTCTGACTGTATAGTCAGACCAATGTTGTCTGCAAATTATGCAAGACCGTCGTCCCCACCAAGAAAATAGTTCTTCTCAGGTTTCTCGATGTTAATATTTAAGACTTAGCATGGTTTTATTACACTTGATAAGGGAACTCTTACGTATTCTTTAATTTTGCACATTAACGTTAAGAGATAATTGTCAAGTGTTCATTGTCATTTTAATTATTTGAGTGAGAGGAAGGTTAAGTTTAAAATAAAAATGTTTAAATGTAAAAAAAAAAAAATCCTGGTCCTTATTTTAAACATATCTTAAAAAATATCGATATCGACCAATACAAAACACCTATATCGTGATACAGTTTTCAGCCATTTCGCCCAGCCCTAATGTACACACACCCCTCTCTCACCCTCTGCCTCCTTCCTCTTTCACCCTCTGCCTCCACCCTCATACCTCTCTGCCTCCACCCTCCTTTCTCTCTGCCTCCACCCTCCTTCCTCTCTGACCCTCTGCCTCCACCCTCCTTCCTCTCTGCCTCCACCCTCCTTCCTCTCTGACCCTCTGCCTCCACCCTCCTTCCTCTCTGACCCTCTGCCTCCACCCTCCTTCATCTCTGACCCTCTGCCTCCACCCTCCTTCCTCTCTGCCTCCACCCTCCTTCCTCTCTGACCCTCTGCCTCCACCCTCCTACCTCTCTGACCCTCTGCCTCCACCCTCCTACCTCTCTGATCCTCCTTCCTCCTCCTCTCCTCCTCCCAGATTCAGTATCAGGCTTCCTGTTGTCTGTGAATTCCAGCTCTAACATCAGTAGAGTGAGGATCCCGTACCCCCAGACTGGTACCTGGTATCTCAGCCTGAGGTCACTCTGTACAAGTGGGAACGGGTCAGTACCATTTAAACGCTCTGATTGGTTAGTGTCAGTACCATTTAAACGCTCTGATTGGTTAGGGTCAGTACCATTTCAACGCTCTGATTGGTTAGGGTCAGTACCATTTAAACGCTCTGATTGGTTAGTGTCAGTACCATTTAAACGCTCTGATTGGTTAGTGTCAGTACCATTTCAACGCTCTGATTGGTTAGTGTCAGTACCATTTCAACGCTCTGATTGGTTAGTGTCAGTACCATTTCAACGCTCTGATTGGTTAGTGTCAGTACCATTTCAACGCTCTGATTGGTTAGGGTCAGTACCATTTCAACGCTCTGATTGGTTAGGGTCAGTACCATTTCAATGCTCTGATTGGTTAGGGTCAGTACCATTTCAATGCTCAGATTGGTTAGGGTCAGTACCATTTCAACGCTCTGATTGGTTAGGGTCAGTACCATTTCAACGCTCTGATTGGTTAGGGTCAGTACCATTTCAACGCTCTGATTGGTTAGGGTCAGTACCATTTCAACGCTCTGATTGGTTAGGGTCAGTACCATTTCAACGCTCTGATTGGTTAGGGTCAGTACCATTTCAACGCTCTGATTGGTTAGGGTCAGTACCATTTCAACGCTCTGATTGGTTAGGTTCAGTACCATTTCAGCGGTATGATTAGTTAGGTCAGTACCATTTAAACGCTTTGATTGGTTAGGGTCAGTACCATTTCAACGCTCTGATTGGTTAGGGTCAGTACCATTTCAACGCTCTGATTGGTTAGGGTCAGTACCATTTCAACGCTCTGATTGGTTAGGGTCAGTACCATTTCAACGCTCTGATTGGTTAGGTTCAGTACCATTTCAGCGGTATGATTAGTTAGGGTCAGTACCATTTAAACGCTTTGATTGGTTAGGGTCAGTACCATTTCAACGCTCTGATTGGTTAGGGTCAGTACCATTTCAACGCTCTGATTGGTTAGGGTCAGTACCATTTCAACGCTCTGATTGGTTAGGGTCAGTACCATTTCAACGCTCTGATTGGTTAGGGTCAGTACCATTTCAACGCTCTGATTGGTTAGGTTCAGTACCATTTCAGCGGTATGATTAGTTAGGGTCAGTACCATTTAAACGCTTTGATTGGTTAGGGTCAGTACCATTTCAACGCTCTGATTGGTTAGGGTCAGTACCATTTCAACGCTCTGATTGGTTAGGGTCAGTACCATTTCAACGCTCTGATTGGTTAGGGTCAGTACCATTTCAACGCTCTGATTGGTTAGGGTCAGTACCATTTCAACGCTCTGATTGGTTAGGGTCAGTACCATTTCAGCGGTATGATTAGTTAGGTCAGTACCATTTAAACGCTTTGATTGGTTAGGGTCAGTACCATTTCAACGCTCTGATTGGTTAGGGTCAGTACCATTTCAACGCTCTGATTGGTTAGGGTCAGTACCATTTCAACGCTCTGATTGGTTAGGGTCAGTACCATTTCAACGCTCTGATTGGTTAGGTTCAGTACCATTTCAGCGGTATGATTAGTTAGGGTCAGTACCATTTAAACGCTTTGATTGGTTAGGGTCAGTACCATTTCAACGCTCTGATTGGTTAGGTCAGTACCATTTCAACGCTCTGATTGGTTAGGGTCAGTACCATTTCAACGCTCTGATTGGTTAGGGTCAGTACCATTTCAACGCTCTGATTGGTTAGGGTCAGTACCATTTCAACGCTCTGATTGGTTAGGTTCAGTACCATTTCAGCGGTATGATTAGTTAGGGTCAGTACCATTTAAACGCTTTGATTGGTTAGGGTCAGTACCATTTCAACGCTCTGATTGGTTAGGGTCAGTACCATTTCAACGCTCTGATTGGTTAGGGTCAGTACCATTTCAACGCTCTGATTGGTTAGGGTCAGTACCATTTCAACGCTCTGATTGGTTAGGGTCAGTACCATTTCAACGCTCTGATTGGTTAGGGTCAGTACCATTTCAACGCTCTGATTGGTTAGGTTCAGTACCATTTCAGCGGTATGATTAGTTAGGGTCAGTACCATTTAAACGCTTTGATTGGTTAGGGTCAGTACCATTTCAACGCTCTGATTGGTTAGGGTCAGTACCATTTCAACGCTCTGATTGGTTAGGGTCAGTACCATTTCAACGCTCTGATTGGTTAGGGTCAGTACCATTTCAACGCTCTGATTGGTTAGGTTCAGTACCATTTCAGCGGTATGATTAGTTAGGGTCAGTACCATTTCAACGCTCTGATTGGTTAGGGTCAGTACCATTTCAACGCTTTGATTGGTTAGGTTCAGTACCATTTCAACGCTTTGATTGGTTAGGTTCAGTACCATTTCAACGCTTTGATTGGTTAGGGTCAGTACCATTTCAACGCTCTGATTGGTTAGGGTCAGTACCATTTCAACGCTCTGATTGGTTAGGGTCAGTACCATTTAAACGCTTTGATTGGTTAGGGTCAGTACCATTTAAACGCTTTGATTGGTTAGGGTCAGTACCATTTCAACGCTCTGATTAGTTAGGGTCAGTACCATTTAAACGCTTTGATTGGTTAGGTTAACCTACAAACCCTAACCCAGCTGTGTCAATAGGATAAGAGGTGACTCATTTAGAGACATTGTTAAAAACCAAATTCCACGTTTAATACATTGGAGATGGAATAGAGGGACAGAACACAGGTTTGATATTGGTACAGACCATCTGAACGTAAACATTATTTAGAACATGAATGTGACAGTGGTGTATCTGTATGTGATGTGTGTGTGCAGGTTCCAGCCCTGTTTGAACGTCACAGCGGAGGTGTATCTACGCTCCTACCTGACTCCCTGCATTAACGACTGTGGAGCCTTTGGCCAGTGCAAACTGCTACGGACAAATAATTATCTTTACGCTGCCTGTGAATGCAAAGCAGGTGACAACACATGTGTGTCTTATGTGTGTCTGTGTGTGTTACTAACTCATATGTGTGTCTGTTTGTGATACTAACTCATATGTGTGTCTGTGTGTGTTACTAACTCATATGTGTGTCTGTGTGTGCTACTAACTCATATGTGTGTCTGTGTGTGATACTAACTCATATGTGTGTCTGTGTGTGTTACTGACTCATATGTGTGTCTGTGTGTGTTACTAACTCATATGTGTGTCTGTGTGTGATACTAACTCATATGTGTGTCTGTGTGTGTTACTAACTCATATGTGTGTCTGTGTGTGTTACTGACTCATATGTGTGTCTGTGTGTGATACTAACTCATATGTGTGTCTGTGTGTGATACTAACTCATATGTGTGTCTGTGTGTGTTACTAACTCATATGTGTGTCTGTGTGTGTTACTAACTCATAACTGTGTGACCTTGGTTTAGCCCAAGCGGGATTTGAACCCACAACACTTTGCTTGGCCCATGCTTTGCCAACTTAACCACGCAGGGTAACAATCTGCCTCATATCTTAGTCATTCAGACCTTAATCATTCACATCTTAATTAGAGTCTGGTCTATCCAGGTTAATGTGATTGTAATCACTGCTATTTATTTAATCATTTAACTATCGATGTGCTTCACCCAAAGCCGGTCAAAACATAATTGTCAAGGTAAAACTGTCTCATCTCATCTTCAACCGCTTATCCGGGGTCGGGTCGCGGGGGTAGCAGCTCTAGCAGGGGACCCCAAACTTCCCTTTCCCGGGCAACATTAGCCAGCTCTGACTGGGGAATCCTGAGGCGTTCCCAGGCCAGTGTGGAGATATAATCTCTCCACCTAGTCCTGGGTCTTCCCCGAGGTCTCTTCCCAGCTAGACGTGCCTGGAACACCTCTCTAGGGAGGCGCCCAGGTGGCATTCGTACTAGATGCCAGAACCACCTCAACTGGCTCCTTTCTACGCAAGGGAGCAGCGGCTCTACTCCGAGTTCCTCTCGGATGACTGAGCTTCTCACCCCATCCCTAAGGGAGAGGCCAGCCACCTTTCTGAGAAAACCCATTTCGGCCGCTGGCACCCGCGATCTCGTTCTTTCGGTCATGACCCAGCTTTCATGACCATAGGTGAGAGTAGGAACAAAGATTGACCGAGGTGAAATTGTTTAGAATAAATATGTATCAGACATTGTTGCTACATCAGAATCCACCAATCAGAGGTTGTATGACATCCTAGAATATGATCAGAGTCTATTGATCTATAATCTATTATCCAGACTTAGAAAACAGACAAATCAATATGATTTTATTAAACGTCCGTCCACCATTTCTAATGTGTTTACATTTCTCACATAAGGGGACACAAATGCACACGTACTCTTTATACTTCAATAAAGAACACAAGATGTCTTCAAACATGTAAAACAAATGCTGCATAAATCAGACAGGATGTGCCCTGATAGGACACAGTAACAGACCAATCAACAGACAGTATTTGCCCGGATAGGACACAATAAAAGAACAATCAACAGACAGGATGTGCCCTGATAGGACACAGTAACAGACCAATCAACAGACAGGATGTGCCCTGATAGGACACAATAAAAGAACAATCAACAGACAGGATGTGCCCTGATAGGACACAATAAAAGAACAATCAGCAGACAGGATGTGCCCTGATAGGACACAGTAATAGACCACGGTAACAGACTCATCAACAGACAGGAAGTTCTCCTGATAGGACACAGTAACAGACTCATCAACAGACAGGAAGTTCTCCTGATAGGATGTAGTAACAGACTCATCAACAGACAAGACAAAGCTCTAAAGCTGCTGTAATCCAAAGTGGATCATCAGCTGATCTCCAATAGAGAGACGGTTAAGAGACGATTGATCATTAAATCATTTAACAGCCGGGAAGATGAAAGAATTCTAAACTGAACGACCTGGGGAACAGACGTGTGTGTGGGTATATGTGTGTGTGTGTATATGTGTGAATGTATATGTGTGTGTGTACAGCAGAGAATGGAGGAGCAGGAGCAGGCATGTTTGCTAGGTTTTCTTTAGCTGTATTTCATACTTGTCAAAGCAAACAAACAGCATATTTTGGTAAACTAATCAATATTTATAAAGTTCAACAGAAGTGTGTGTGTGTGTATATATATGTGTGTGTGTGTGTGTGTGTGTGTATGTATATGTGTGTTTTGTTGTAATATACAAACGGCAATATGACACGTTTAGCAGAGTCCTTTAAATATAAGATCCAGGTGTTTACAGAGCAGTAGAAAAAATAAATAAATCCCCATATTGCCAGTTTAACAGCTAATTATGAAATGTTATTAAATAATAATAGTAAATTAGATAGGTTAGAATTTCTGCTGAAATTGTGATATGTGCTTGCGGCCACCCGTAGTCAACTGTGTACTGTTATCAACTGCCAAACTGAGGTCGACACTGCTGCTACATGCACCATAGCATGCAATGTGTTAAACCTATCTGTCATTACTCATGAAGACACACTGCTGCTACATGCACCATAATATGCAATGTGTTAAACCTATCAGTCATTACTCATGAATACACACTGCTGCTACATGCACCATAGTATGCAATGTGTTAAACCTATCTGTCATTACTCATGAAGACACACTGCTGCTACATGCACCATAATATGCAATGTGTTAAACCTATCAGTCATTACTCATGAATACACACACACTGCTGCTACATGCACCATAGTATGCAATGTGTTAAACCTATCAGTCATTACTCATGAATACACACACACTGCTGCTACATGCACCATAGTATGCAATGTGTTAAACCTATCAGTCATTACTCATGGATAGCCCTTCACAGTTATGTGGTCCAAAAGGCCATTTTATGCTGATGTTTGTAATTGTGAAAACAAAGCAGTAACCAGAATTCAGACCGGGTCTGGGTCAAAAGTGTCAATAAAAGTGTATACAGACTAAATTTGCTTTTTGATATACCTTCAATTGCTGGCTCGTGTATACTACTTAATACAACCTTTACCTAAAGCTGGTCAAACTGTAGAGAAGAAGCCTCTTCTGCAATGGAGATGCCAAGCACAGATCTGGATCTGCTGGAAATAAATAGAAACGAAATTCACATACAGACCAGGAACTGTGATTGGAAAGTAATCTATGACTAAGTATACAGTACAAATATGAGAAATCACAAAGAATTACCTTCACATGTATATCAGTATGTAGCAGGGCCAAGCCTGGCCTATTATGCAATAGAGATGTGGGGCACAGATCCGGATCTGCTGGAGATGAACAGAATTTACACAGACCAGAAAGTGTCAATGGAAAGCAATGTATGACTGAGTACACAGTATATAAAATCACAAAGATTTAGCTTCACAAGTATATCACCTAAGTAATGTATGACTGAGTACACAGTATATAAAATCACAAAGATTTAGCTTCACAAGTATATCACCTAAGTAATGTATGACTGAGTACACAGTATATAAAATCACAAAGATTTAGCTTCACAAGTATATCACCTAAGTAATGTATGACTGAGTACACAGTATATAAAATCACAAAGATTTAGCTTCACAAGTATATCACCTAAGTAATGTATGACTGAGTACACAGTATATAAAATCACAAAGATTTAGCTTCACAAGTATATCACCTAAGTAATGTATGACTGAGTACACAGTATATAAAATCACAAAGATTTAGCTTCACAAGTATATCACCTAAGCAGCAGGGCTGTATGCTTACGTTTTGTGACTTATGTGACTGACTTAAAGACAGCAAATGTCCCAAACTAGTTTTTTGTGACAGCGTATAATGTTTATTTTGCCTCATAGCTTTTCACCTGCCGCCCCCTTGATAAAGTGCCACATAGCAGACAGATTTTAAGGTCAACAGTGACTAACTAGTGTATCTAGCAAGCTAACTAGTGAATCTAGCAAGCAATGTGATAAAAAAAATTAAGCAGCTAGATCAATCACTACATCATCAAATAATATCACAAGAGAATTGGCCAAATGTATAAAACACAGAACTAAGAGCGTGCACATACCTACAATAAACATTGTAACTTGAATGGATGTAAGTTGCAATACACTACTGCCTTAGATGCTGCCGTTTTTAATGACTGAGGGACAAAACAAGTAACTTTACATTCAATGGTCAAACCTACATTTTGATGTACTAACACTAGTTTCAATCAGTTAGCACTGTTTGCAATGGTAGCTAGTGTTGGCCAATTAATTCCTCTCAGGTATTGTTTTTTTCTAGCTCTAAAGTAGCTTAAATTTAACATGACTAACCAAAGTTCTATGAATAGGCCAAATGTTTAAATGGAAAATAGAGTGCATACATAGAGCTACAATAAACTTTCAAACCTGTAAATTGTTGCGTCTGATGTGACAGTTTTTAAGAAATAATCAGCAACATGCATGTTGGCATTTTCACAATGCTAGCTAACGTTAGCCAAATAATTCCTGTCAGGTATTTTTACAATGCTAGCTAACGTTAGGCAAATAATTCCTGTCAGGCATTTTTACAATGCTAGCTAACGTTAGCCGAATAATTCCTGTCAGATATTTTTACAATGCTAGCTAACGTTAGCCGAATAATTCCTGTCAGATATTTTTACAATGCTAGCTAACGTTAGCCAAATAATTCCTGTCAGATATTTTTACAATGCTAGCTAACGTTAGCCAAATAATTCCTGTCAGATATTTTTACAATGCTAGCTAGCGTTAGCCAAATAATTCCTGTCAGGCATTTATTCAAATGGCTTAATTGTTTTAAATGACTTACCGAAGTTGTATGACGACGAATCCAAAAGTTGTTGGTGAAATATTCCAACACGGCAGCTGAATAACTGAACATTTCAATGTGTGTGTGTGTGTGTGTGTGTGTGTGTGTGTATGTGCGCGTGCGTGCGTGTGCGTGCGTGTCCACTTACTGCTGTAGGACCAACGGCAGTTAAACTTTCTCATCATTTTCAGAGCGAGCTGCTTTCACGCGCTCTTCTAGAATGTTCTGTGTATGTGGCCAATCAGCAACAACCAAACGGCAGCTCTGTGACTGTCTGTGTCTGTTGAATAGATTCATGCATGGTCGTATACTTCCAGCTATACTATCCTAACTATAAGTCTCACAGTCACAGTTGACCATTGTCAAGCACACATGATTATAATCATACATGATACAAGACAATGGAAATTTGGCTCCAACCTTGAATAGTGCAGGCATTCAGTCTGCAGGTATTCAGTCTGCAGTTCTGCAGGTATTCAGTTCTGCAGGTATTCATTCTGCAGGTATTCAGTTCTGCAGGTATTCAGTTCTGCAGGTATTCAGTCTGCAGGTATTCAGTCTGCAGTTCTGCAGGTATTCAGTTCTGCAGGTATTCAGTTCTGCATGTATTCAGTTCTGCAGGTATTCAGTTCTGCAGGTATTCAGTTCTGCAGGTATTCAGTTCTGCAGGTATTCAGTTCTGCAGGTATTCAGTTCTGCAGGTATTCAGTTCTGCAGGTATTCAGTTCTGCAGGTATTCAGGTCTGCAGGTATTCAGGTCTGCAGGTATTCAGGTCTGCAGGTATTCAGTTCAACAATATAGCAAATTGCAAATGTGCAGAGGGCAACACCAGCGGAGAACATCTGTGCAAATTGTAAACAGATAGCACAAACAATAAGCCTCGTGTGTGTGTGTCTTTTGTGTGTTGGTGTTAACCTGCATGTGTGTGTGTGTGTGTGTGTCCTCCTCTGTCCAGGGTGGGATGGTTGGAGCTGTAGTGATTCTACAGAGGCCTACTCCTACGCCTTCCAGCTTCTCTCCACCCTCCTGTTGTGCCTCAGTAACCTCATGTTCCTTCCTCCTGTGATCATCGCTGTCCGCAGTCACTACCTCCTGGAGGCATCTGTCTATATCTTCACCATGTTCTTCTCTACTGTAAGATACACACACATACACAGTAATTCATGTTGTGTACTGTTCTGTACTGTTTCAGTAATTCATGTTGTGTACTGTTCTACTATTTCAGTTATTCATGTTGTATACGGTTCTGTACTGTTTCAGTATGTTGTGTACTGTTCTACTATTTCAGAAATTCATGTTGTGTACTGTTCTGCTCTTTCAGTTCTACCATGCGTGTGACCAACCGGGTATTGTGGTCTTCTGTATCATGGAGTATGATGTTCTCCAGTTCTGTGACTTCTTGGGTTCTCTCATGTCTGTCTGGGTGACCGTCATATCGATGGCTCGACTGAAGTCCATCATTAAACAGGTCAGTAATCTATCCATCTCTATGACTTGAGGTCATTCCATTATTGTAATGTTGAGTAATCTATTCATCTCGATGACTTGTAGTAGAACCAATAACATAAGGTAGTCAAAAAGTAGAAATATTAACATACGGTAGCCAACAGTAGAACCAATAACATACGGTAGCCAAAAGTAGAAATATTAACATACGGTAGCCAACAGTAGAAATATTAACATACGGTAGCCAACAGTAGAAATATTAACATACGGTAGCCAACAGTAGAAATATTAACATACGGTAGCCAACAGTAGAACCAATAACATACGGTAGCCAACAGTAGAACCAATAACATACGGTAGCCAACAGTAGAAATATTAATATACTGTAGCCAACAGTAGAAATATTAACATACGGTAGCCAACAGTAGAAATATTAACATACGGTAGCCAACAGTAGAAATATTAACATACTGTAGCCAACAGTAGAAATATTAACATACGGTAGCCAACAGTAGAAATATTAACATACTGTAGTCAACAGTAGAAATATTAACATACTGTAGCCAACAGTAGAAATATTAACATACGGTAGTCAACAGTAGAAATATTAACATACGGTAGCCAACAGTAGAAATATTAACATACTGTGCCAACAGTAGAAATATTAACATACTGTAGTCAACAGTAGAAATATTAACATACGGTAGTCAACAGTAGAAATATTAACATACGGTAGTCAACAGTAGAAATATTAACATACGGTAGCCAACAGTAGAAATATTAACATACGGTAGTCAACAGTAGAAATATTAACATACTGTAGCCAACAGTAGAAATATTAACATACGGTAGCCAACAGTAGAAATATTAACATACTGTAGTCAACAGTAGGAACATTAAAATATGGGAGCCACACCTCCCTGTCGCTCGCTCTTCCAATCCCACTGTGGCCACACCTCCCTGTCGCTCGCTCTTCCAATCCGGCTGTGGCCACACCTCCCTGTCGCTCACTCTTCCAATCCCACTGTGGCCAAACCTCCTTTTCTCGGTCTGCAAAACCAAGAAAGAGGGACAAAGAACAAGACAGAGAGAGTGACGGACAGGTGAAAGAAAGACTAAGAAAGAGAGGGAGTTTGCCTGACTAAATGTCTGCTGTCCTCTAGAGGTTTCTGCTGAGCAGTGCATAACGTAGCCACTAATCAAATCAAACATGTCACATCACAGTGTGTGTGTGTGTGTGTGTGTGTGTTTGTGTGACTGGCTCTTACAGTATCTGCAAGCATTGCTGTATTCTGCTGTAGGCTGCAGGCAGTCTAATTGTGTTGTTCCTCCTTGTACCGGTCTCACTGTCCTCTACTATCTCACTGTCCTCTACTGTCTCACTGTCCTCTACTGTCTCACTGTCCTCTACTGTCTCACTGTCCTCTACTGTCTCACTGTCCTCTACTGTCTCACTGTCCTCTACTGTCTCACTGTCCTCTATGGTCTGTCCTCTAGAGTCTCACTCTGTCTATAACCCTGTCATATCTCCTCCCAGGTGTTGTATCTTCTGGGGCCATATCTCTGTATATAACCCTGTCATATCTCCTCCCAGGTGTTGTATCTTCTGGGGGCCATGTCTCTGTCTATAACCCTGTCATATCTCCTCCCAGGTGTTGTATCTTCTGGGGCCAGTGGTGTCAAAAGTACACACTTTTGTCACTTAAGTAGAAGTATAGATACTGGTGTTTAAAAATACTTTGGTAAAAGTGGAAGTATCAACTCAACCTCGTTACTCAAGTAAAAGTGAAAAGGTACAGGCTCTAAAACATACTTAAAAGTTAAAAAGTAAAAGTAACCCTAAAAAAACGCTTAACACTAGACTTGTTGGACCTCGTATCATTGACACAACTATCAGAAATAGAAGCTTAATTTAACAACTCATTAGTGCTACATGGATCCCAAGACACGGTGAAACATATCAAAACAAAAACATGCTATCAAAGACAACATGCAATCAAAGACAACAAACTCGATGGGCATGTTTTCCTCAAACTTAATTGGAATGAAAATAGACTTTCAAACTGAGATAGTAATATTCAAGACATAACATGGTCGGCAAAACTATCAGAACATTATTTTAGCAGCAAATGACTGATTAGAGTGTCTGTGTATTAAGGAGTGTGCTTGTCAGTGCGTGTTAAGGAGAGAAATATACTGCATACATTTGAGTGTGGGTCTACAAAAAGAGAGACAGAGACTTCAAACCTATGCAAAAGAAACCCCTCTGTATACAGAGAAACACTACCAAAAGCAAAGTTTTGCACATGGCACTAGTGCCACTGAAGTGCTTGACTTGGGACTTTGTGCAAGAACAAAAGTGCATGTCAGTCCATGTGGGTGTGTACGTCAGTATTCCTATGTTTGGATATGACAGAAAGAATACATGTGGTTTTCAAAGTTCTTATAATCAATACGTGCCCTATTTGGTCTGAAGATCAGTCCTGCTGAACTAAACAATCTCCCGCAGGCTGCTGAGGCTGGTATTGCTGTGTTAAGCCTCAATGACAGGTTGCATACTGCCAGGAAAGACTTAAGTATCTCTACGGTATCACCTGGGCATCCAAGGTCTCCAACTGTTTAGCATTTTCTTGGGAACTGGTCTGTTTGATTGCAGAAAAGAAGTCCTCCTCTGAAGAATGGGAGCTCTCACCTTGATTCTCCACAGTTTGGTCTTTCAAGTAACTTTTGAAATAGTCAAGGCCTTTGAAATAGAAAAACAAAATCAGTACCAAATTGAACCATACCCGTACTGTTTTGGTTCAATACGAATACATGTACCGTTCCACCCCTAATACTATTAGTAATACATACTGAATATTAATATCTTAGTATTACAGGGTTTCCATACAGTTCCACCCCTAATAGTATTAGTAATACATACTGAATATTAATATCTTAGTATTACAGGGTTTCCATACATGTACCGTTCCACCCCTAATAGTATTAGTAATACATCCTGAATATTAATATCTTAGTATTACAGGTTTTCCATACATGTACAGTTCCACCCCTAATAGTATTAGTAATACATACTGAATATTAATATCTTAGTATTACAGGGTTTTCATACATGTACAGTTCCACCCCTAATAGTATTAGTAATACTGAATATTAATATCTTAGTATTACAGGGTTTCCATACATGTACTGTTCCAACCCTAATAGTATTAGTAATACATACTGAATATTAATATCTTAGTATTACAGGGTTTCCATACATGTACCGTTCCACCCCTAATAGTATTAGTAATACATACTGAATATTAATATCTTAGTATTACAGGGTTTCTATACATGTACAGTTCCACCCCTAATAGTATTAGTAATACTGAATATTAATATCTTAGTATTACAGGGTTTCCATACATGTACCGTTCCACCCCTAATAGTATTAGTAATACATACTGAATATTAATATCATAGTATTACAGGGTTTCCATACATGTACCGTTCCACCCGTAATAGTATTAGTAATAGTAATACATACTGAATATTAATATCTTAGTATTACAGGGTTTCCATACATGTACAGTTCCACCCCTAATAGTATCAGTAATACATACTGAATATTAATATCTTAGTATTACAGGGTTTCCATACATTTACAGTTCCACCCCTAATAGTATTAGTAATACATACTGAATATTAATATCTTAGTATTACAGGGTTTCTATACATGTACAGTTCCACCCCTAATAGTATTAGTAATACTGAATATTAATATCTTAGTATTACAGGGTTTCCATACATGTACTGTTCCAACCCTAATAGTATTAGTAATACATACTGAATATTAATATCTTAGTATTACAGGGTTTCTATACATGTACAGTTCCACCCCTAATAGTATTAGTAATACATACTGAATATTAATATCTTAGTATTACAGGGTTTCCATACATGTACAGTTCCACCCGTAATAGTATTAGTAATACATACTGAATATTAATATCTTAGTATTACAGGGTTTCCATACATGTACAGTTCCAACACTAATAGTATTAGTAATACATACTGAATATTAATATCTTAGTATTACAGGGTTTCCATACATGTACAGTTCCACCCGTAACAGTATTAGTAATACATACTGAATATTAATATCTTGGTATTACAGGGTTTCCATACATGTACAGTTCCACCCCTAATAGTATTAGTAATACATACTGAATATTAATATCTTAGTATTACAGGGTTTCCATACATGTACAGTTCCACCCCTAATAGTATTAGTAATACATACTGAATATTAATATCTTAGTATTACAGGGTTTCCATACATGTACTGTTCCACCCCTAATAGTATTAGTAATACATACTGAATATTAATATCTTAGTATTACAGGGTTTCTATACATGTACAGTTCCACCCGTAACAGTATTAGTAATACATACTGAATATTAATATCTTAGTATTACAGGGTTTCTATACATGTACAGTTCCACCAGTATTAGTAATAGTAATACATACTGAATATTAATATCTTAGTATTACAGGGTTTCTATACATGTACAGTTCCACCCCTAATAGTATTAGTAATACATACTGAATATTAATATCTTAGTATTACAGGGTTTCCATACATGTACCGTTCCACCCCTAATAGTATTAGTAATACATACTGAATATTAATATCTTAGTATTACAGGGTTTCCATACATGTACCGTTCCACCCCTAATAGCATTAGTAATACATACTGAATATTAATATCTTAGTATTACAGGGTTTCCATACATGTACCGTTCCACCCCTAATAGCATTAGTAATACATACTGAATATTAATATCTTAGTGTTACAGGGTTTCTATACATGTGCAGTTCCACCCCTAATAGTAATAGTAATACATACTGAATATTAATATCTTAGTGTTACAGGGTTTCCATACATGTACCGTTCCACCCCTTATAGCATTAGTAATACATACTGAATATTAATATCTTAGTATTACAGGGTTTCCATACATGTACTGTTCCACCCCTAATAGTATTAGTAATACATACTGAATATTAATATCTTAGTATTACAGGGTTTCTATACATGTACAGTTCCACCCCTAATAGTATTAGTAATACATACTGAATATTAATATCTTAGTATTACAGGGTTTCCATACATGTACCGTTCCACCCCTAATAGTATTAGTAATACATACTGAATATTAATATCTTAGTATTACAGGGTTTCCATACATGTACCGTTCCACCCCTAATAGCATTAGTAATACATACTGAATATTAATATCTTAGTATTACAGGGTTTCCATACATGTACCGTTCCACCCCTAATAGCATTAGTAATACATACTGAATATTAATATCTTAGTATTACAGGGTTTCTATACATGTACAGTTCCACCCCTAATAGTATTAGTAATACATACTGAATATTAATATCTTAGTGTTACAGGGTTTCTATACATGTGCAGTTCCACCCCTAATAGTAATAGTAATACATACTGAATATTAATATCTTAGTGTTACAGGGTTTCCATACATGTACCGTTCCACCCCTAATAGCATTAGTAATACATACTGAATATTAATATCTTAGTGTTACAGGGTTTCTATACATGTGCAGTTCCACCCCTAATAGTAATAGTAATACATACTGAATATTAATATCTTAGTGTTACAGGGTTTCCATACATGTACCGTTCCACCCCTTATAGCATTAGTAATACATACTGAATATTAATATCTTAGTATTACAGGGTTTCCATACATGTACTGTTCCACCCCTAATAGTATTAGTAATACATACTGAATATTAATATCTTAGTATTACAGGGTTTCTATACATGTACAGTTCCACCCGTAATAGTATTAGTAATACATACTGAATATTAATATCTTAGTATTACAGGGTTTCTATACATGTACAGTTCCACCCCTAATAGTAATAGTAATACATACTGAATATTAATATCTTAGTGTTACAGGGTTTCCATACATGTACCGTTCCACCCCTTATAGCATTAGTAATACATACTGAATATTAATATCTTAGTATTACAGGGTTTCCATACATGTACTGTTCCACCCCTAATAGTAATAGTAATACATACTGAATATTAATATCTTAGTATTACAGGGTTTCTATACATGTACCGTTCCACCCCTTATAGCATTAGTAATACATACTGAATATTAATATCTTAGTATTACAGGGTTTCCATACATGTACCGTTCCACCCCTAATAGCATTAGTAATACATACTGAATATTAATATCTTAGTATTACAGGGTTTCTATACATGTACAGTTCCACCCGTAATAGTATTAGTAATACATACTGAATATTAATATCTTAGTATTACAGGGTTTCTATACATGTACAGTTCCACCCCTAATAGTATTAGTATTACATACTGAATATTAATATCTTAGTATTACAGGGTTTCCATACATGTACAGTTCCACCCGTAACAGTATTAGTAATACATACTGAATATTAATATCTTAGTATTACAGGGTTTCTATACATGTACAGTTCCACCCCTAATAGTAATAGTAATACATACTGAATATTAATATCTTAGTGTTACAGGGTTTCCATACATGTACCGTTCCACCCCTTATAGCATTAGTAATACATACTGAATATTAATATCTTAGTATTACAGGGTTTCCATACATGTACTGTTCCACCCCTAATAGTAATAGTAATACATACTGAATATTAATATCTTAGTATTACAGGGTTTCTATACATGTACCGTTCCACCCCTTATAGCATTAGTAATACATACTGAATATTAATATCTTAGTATTACAGGGTTTCCATACATGTACCGTTCCACCCCTAATAGCATTAGTAATACATACTGAATATTAATATCTTAGTATTACAGGGTTTCTATACATGTACAGTTCCACCCGTAATAGTATTAGTAATACATACTGAATATTAATATCTTAGTATTACAGGGTTTCTATACATGTACAGTTCCACCCCTAATAGTATTAGTATTACATACTGAATATTAATATCTTAGTATTACAGGGTTTCCATACATGTACAGTTCCACCCGTAACAGTATTAGTAATACATACTGAATATTAATATCTTAGTATTACAGGGTTTCTATACATGTACAATTCCACCAGTATTAGTAATAGTAATACATACTGAATATTAATATCTTAGTATTACAGGGTTTCCATACATGTGCAGTTCCACCCCTAATAGTATTAGTAATACATACTGAATATTAATATCTTAGTATTACAGGGTTTCTATACATGTACAGTTCCACCCCTAATAGTATTAGTAATACATACTGAATATTAATATCTTAGTATTACAGGGTTTCCAGCAACACTTTGCAGCAACACACACCAGCATATTTTCAGACATGACTGAACTAATACAGAATAACTGCTAACATGACTGAACTAATACAGAATAACTGCTAACATGAACGAACTAATACAGAATAACTGCTAACATGAGCGAACTAATACAGAATAACTGCTAACATGACTGAACTAATACAGAATAACTGCTAACATGAGCGAACTAATACAGAATAACTGAACATGAACTAATACAGAATAACTGCTAACATGAGCGAACTAATACAGAATAACTGCTAACATGACTGAACTAATACAGAATAACTGCTAACATGACTGAACTAATACAGAATAACTGCTAACATGACTGAACTAATACAGAATAACTGCTAACATGACTGAACTAATACAGAATAACTGCTAACATGAGCGAACTAATACAGAATAACTGCTAACATGAGCGAACTAATACAGAATAACTGCTAACATGAGCGAACTAATACAGAATAACTGCTAACATGACTGAACTAATACAGAATAACTGCTAACATGACTGAACTAATACAGAATAACTGCTAACATGAGCGAACTAATACAGAATAACTGCTAACATGAGCGAACTAATACAGAATAACTGCTAACATGAGCGAACTAATACAGAATAACTGCTAACATGAGCGAACTAATACAGAATAACTGCTAACATGAGCGAACTAATACAGAATAACTGCTAACATGAGCGAACTAATACAGAATAACTGCTAACATGAGCGAACTAATACAGAATAACTGCTAACATGAGCGAACTAATACAGAATAACTGCTAACATGAGCGAACTAATACAGAATAACTGCTAACATGACTGAACTAATACAGAATAACTGCTAACATGAGCTGAACTAATACAGAATAACTGCTAACATGACGAACTAATACAGAATAACTGCTAACATGAGCGAACTAATACTAACTGCTAAACTAATACAGAATAACTGCTAACATGAGCGAACTAATACAGAATAACTGCTAACATGACTGAACTAATACAGAATAACTGCTAACATGAGCGAACTAATACAGAATAACTGCTAACATGACTGAACTAATACAGAATAACTGCTAACATGACCGAACTAATACAGAATAACTGCTAACATGACTGAACTAATACAGAATAACTGCTAACATGACTGAACTAATACAGAATAACTGCTAACATGACTGAACTAATACAGAATAACTGCTAACATGACTGAACTAATACAGAATAACTGCTAACATGACTGAACTAATACAGAATAACTGCTAACATGACCGAACTAATACAGAATAACTGCTAACATGACTGAACTAATACAGAATAACTGCTAACATGACTGAACTAATACAGAATAACTGCTAACATGACCGAACTAATACAGAATAACTGCTAACATGACTGAACTAATACAGAATAACTGCTAACATGACTGAACTAATACAGAATAACTGCTAACATGACCGAACTAATACAGAATAACTGCTAACATGACTGAACTAATACAGGCTAACTGCTAACTGGGACTCTTCAGTATTCAACTGCTAGCCCCGGTCTCGGCATGCTAGCCCAGCCAAAGCAAACATTGTAAATCGACCAATATTAGCCTAGGCCTACTCTAAAATTAATTAATATAATAATAACAAAGAACACAGCTTACCTCTACATGTTTCTTCAAATTGGAAGGCGAGTTCTTGAAAGCCAACAGTACATGGTTCTTTGGTTCACAGTTTGCACTGCTTTCTCCACGAGTCGTTTTTGCTCCCGACGATTTCTAACAATTCTTTGAGGTAATGTTTTGCTGGTCGGCATCACTAGAACTACTACCAACGGTGTCGCCAGTGCTTTCAGACGCCTCGGACATTTCACCAGACATCATTATGCTCATGACAATCTCAAATTCTGACATATTTGCCGCGGTTTGAACTTGCACTTCGTTTCGTGCCATGCGCAGAAAAGATTGACAGCCCACACACCAATGATATCTCTGATGGACAGCTCACACACCAATAATTGACAGGCCACACACCAATGACATCTCTGGACAGCCCACACACCAATAATTGACAGGCCACACACCAATGATATCTCTGAGGACAGCCCACACACCAATAATTGACAGGCCACACACCAATGATATCTCTGATGGACAGCCCACACACCAATAATTGACAGGCCACACACCAATAATTGACAGCCCACACACCAATGATATCTCTGATGGACAGCCCACACACCAATAATTGACAGGCCACACACCAATAATTGACAGCCCACACACCAATAATTGACAGCCCACACACCAATAATTGACAGCCCACACACCAATGATATCTCTGAATGTTATATGGGGTTTTGTGCTTCATCCTATGACGCTCGAAATCAGTCTATCTGGCGTAGAACAAAAAAAATCCGAAACTAGAGTAACGAGCTTGTTTTTAGAAAGTAAGAAGTAGAAAGTACAGATAATTACGTTTAAATGTAAGGAGTAGAAGTAAAAAAAGTAGCCCAAAAAATAAATAGTAAAGTAAAGATACCGAAAAACTCTACTTAAGTACAGTAACAAAGTATTTGTACTTCGTTACTTAACACCTCTGTCTGGGGCCATTTCTCTGTCTATAACCCTGTCATATTTCCTCCCAGGTGTTGTATCTTCTGGGGGCCATGTCTCTGTCCATGGCTCTTCAGTTGGATCGTCACGGCTTGTGGAACCTCTTGGGACCCTCCCTATTTGCTCTGGGAATCATGGCTGTAGCCTGGGTAAGAATAACACTCCCAAAAATACTCCAACTAATACTCCCACTAATACTTACATTGACACTCCAACTAATGCTCACACTAATACTCACATTGACACTGCAAAACAATCACCTAAAACAGCCTGCCAAACCATGCCAGAGTGACCAAACACAGGGAACCTATATACGGTCAGATCTCAATCCAATTGAGAACATTTTGAAAAAGTTGAACATTTATATTTGGGGAATTAGAACAAATGGGCAGAACTTGCAGTCCAAAAATGTACTAAAGGATTTAATTTTTTTGCAATCGATTATTTTGGTTTTGTATTTGTAGACACACACACAGAGAGAGAGAAAGAGAGAGAGAGAGACAGAGACCGACAGACAGAGACCGGCAGACAGAGGCAGACAGAGGCAGACGGAGGCAGACGGTGGCAGACGGTGGCAGACGGTGGCAGACGGTGGCAGACGGAGGCAGACGGAGGCAGACTGAGGCAGACGGAGGCAGACAGAGACAGACAGAGACAGACAGAGAGAGAGAGAGAGAGAGAGAGAGAGAGAGAGAGAGATGGACTGACATATACCACAACAGTACCAGTTAAAACATCTGTCCTCACAACGACCTCAATCTGCTGCTATCTGCCTGCTGCCTGCAGACACAGTATGAAATCAAATATACATAACAAGTATGAAGTATCATCTATTATTCAGGGTTGGAGTGGAGTCACCTAAAGTGTGCCTGACAGTTTGGAGAACCTCTCCTTCGATGACAGTTTGGAGAACATCTCCTTCGCCCTGTGTGACATGGACCAGAGGAGAATCCAGCCAATACCTCTGTCATCTCTCCACTAACATTTGACTCTACAAGACCAAACTCACATTATTCTGAACTTTGGAAATGTTGGGATTTTAGCGATTAAGGCCCTTTTAAAATGTTTTTTTTGTGTTGAAATACTACCTGGAATAAAGCCCCAGTAAAGCCTGAGTATAGCCCCAGTAAATCCCCTGTAAAGCCCGCAAAAAAAACAGTATAGCCCCAGTAAAGCCTCAGTAAATCCCCTGTAAAGCCCCAATAAAGCCCTAATAAAGCCCCAGTAAAGCCCCCGTAAAGACCCAAAAAGCCAGAGTAAAGTTCAAGTAAAGCCCCAATAAACCCGCAATAAATCCCCCTGTAAAGTCCCAGTAAAGCCCCAGTAAAGCCCCAGTAAAGCCCTAGTGCCTCTCCAGTGGCATCTGAGATGATTGTTCAAGGGTGTTTATTTGTCATTACAATAACAAGTTATGCAATGAAATGCTTAAGTTAGAACCATCTAGTACCAAAGTCACATAGACATTTGGATGTCAGTCATGTAACCTACATCCCAGGAGTGATGTTGAACCTGGTTGATATTGGTAGAATCCTTCACACACCAGCCATGCTGATGAAAGTGTCAAGAAGACATTGATTCACACGTCAGCCAATCAGTGGATCAGTTGTCGTCCTCCTGCAGCTACCTCAGCTCTTCTCTCTTTTTCTGTTCTTCCCTTCACACTTTCAGAGTAATATGTTAACACATCAAACCTCCTCTCCTTCAGAATAATAGCTCTAGATCTCCTAATCGGATCAACCCTCCTCTCCTTCAGAATAATAGCTCTAGATCTCCTAATCGGATCAACCCTCCTCTCCTTCAGAATAATAGCTCTAGATCTCCTAATCGGATCAACCCTCCTCTCCTTCAGAATAATAGCTCTAGATCTCCTAATCGGATCAACCCTCCTCTCCTTCAGAATAATAGCTCTAGATCTCCTAATCGGATCAACCCTCCGCTCCTTCAGAATAATAGCTCTAGATCTCCTTATCTGATAAACCCTCCTCTCTTTCAGAATAATAGCTCTAGATCTCCTAATCGGATCAACCCTCCTCTCTTTCAGAATAATAGCTCTAGATCTCCTAATCGGATCAACCCTCCTCTCCTTCAGAATAATAGCTCCAAATCTTCTAATCAGATCAAACCTGTTTTCTTTTAAAATACGAGCTCTATGTCTCCTCTATGTTCCTTAAATCAGTACTGTGAATGTAGAATCAGAATCAGGTTTATTCACCAAGTCTGTTTACACACAGAAAGATTTTGTTCTGACCCCCAGCTGCAGCATTTAGAACACACATTTAAAGACATATAAAAAAGAGCAAAACAGAAGATGGCAAGTTCAGCTCAGTGATGATAGATTTGGGAGAGGTAACCTCTGACCCCCTATATACCAACACTTCTGTCTCTCCTCCCCTCCAGACGGTCCGGTCGGTGAGACGCCGCCGCTGTTACCCTCCGACCTGGAAGCGCTGGGCGTTCTTCTTGTTGCCTGGGACGGTGATCGCGGTATCGGCCGTGGCTCTATATGCCTTTGTGGAGACGGAGGACAACTACTTCTACATCCACAGTATCTGGCACATGCTAATAGCAGGCAGTGTGGGCTTCCTGCTCCCACCACCAGCCAAACCACGTGCCGCCATCACCCCTCTAAAGCGCCGCAGGGGGTGTGGCTACCAGCTGTGCATCAATGAGCATGAGGAGATGGGATTGGTAGACCCTGTCCCGGCCGTAGTCACCATCAATAGTATCAGTATCAACAGTATCAGCTGATACTTTAACCCTCACAGACTTTACCCACTGCAAATGACTGTCTGTCTGACTGACTAACTGACTGCCTGCCTGCCTGATAGACTGGGCAGACAGGGTGGGGTTAGACAAAGCAGACAGGGTGGGGTTGGTTGGGTGGGGTTGGACAGGGCAGACAGGGTGGGGTTGGTTGGGTGGGGTTGGACAGGGCAGACAGGGTGGTGTAAATTGGGTGGTGTTGGACAGAACAGATAGGGTGGTGTAAATTGGGTGGTGTTGGACAGAACAGACAGGGTGGTGTAAATTGGGTGGTGTTGGACAGAGCAGACAGGGTGGTGTAAATTGGGTGGGGTTGGACAGAACAGACAGGGTGGTGTAAATTGGGTGGGGTTGGACAGAACAGACAGGGTGGTGTAAATTGGGTGGGGTTGGACAGAACAGACAGGGTGGTGTAAATTGGGTGGTGTTGGACAGAACAGACAGGGTGGTGTAAATTGGGTGGGGTTGGACAGAACAGACAGGGTGGTGTAAATTGGGTGGTGTTGGACAGAGCAGACAGGGTGGTGTAAATTGGGTGGGGTTGGACAGAACAGACAGGGTGGTGTAAATTGGGTGGGGTTGGACAGAACAGACAGGGTGGTGTAAATTGGGTGGGGTTGGACAGAACAGACAGGGTGGTGTAAATTGGGTGGGGTTGGACAGAACAGACAGGGTGGTGTAAATTGGGTGGGGTTGGACAGAACAGACAGGGTGGTGTAAATTGGGTGGGGTTGGACAGAACAGACAGGGTGGTGTAAATTGGGTGGTGTTGGACAGAACAGACAGGGTGGTGTAAATTGGGTGGGGTTGGACAGAACAGACAGGGTGGTGTAAATTGGGTGGTGTTGGACAGAGCAGACAGGGTGGTGTAAGTTGGGTTGGACAGAACAGTCAAGGTGGTGTAAATTGGGTGGGGCAGATAAACAGGGTGGTTGTCTTTATAAGGTGGAGGAACCGGTCTAATTCAGCGTAAATGGAAAAGCTTAAATCTAGAACTACCTCTCTCAATTAAAAAGCAAAGGGAATAACAAAAGGTATATTGTTTTGTGTGACAACAGCATTAAAACTCAAAATACACATTCTAATTTAGGGAGGTGTCAGAGGGCTGTCTGTCTGCCAGTAGGTGGGGTTTATATTACACAACTAAATATATTACACACACATCACATGTCTGTCTGCCAGTAGGTGGGGTTTATATTACACAACTAAATATATTACACACACACACACATCACATGTCTGTCTGCCAGTAGGTGGGGGTTTATATTACACAACTAAATATATTACACGCACACACATCACATGTCTGTCTGCCAGTAGGTGGAGTTTATATTAAACAACTAAATATATTACACACACATCACATATCTGTCTGCCAGTAGGTGGGGGTTTATATTCCACAACTAAATATATTACACACACACATCACATATCTGTCTGCCAGTAGGTGGGGGTTTATATTCCACAACTAAATATATTACACACACACATCACATGTCTGTCTGCCAGTAGGTGGGGTTTATATTACACAACTAAATATATTACACACACACACACATCACATGTCTGTCTGCCAGTAGGTGGGGTTTATATTACACAACTAAATATATTACACACACACATCACATGTCTGTCTGCCAGTAGGTGGGGGTTTATATTACACAACTAAATATATTACACACACACATCACATGTCTGTCTGCCAGTAGGTGGGGTTTATATTACACAACTAAATATATTACACACACACACACACATCACATGTCTGTCTGCCAGTAGGTGGGGGTTTATAATACACAACTAAATATATTACACACACACACATCACATGTCTGTCTGCCAGTAGGTGGGGTTTATATTACACAACTAAATATATTACACACACACACACATCACATGTCTGTCTGCCAGTAGGTGGGGGTTTATATTACACAACTAAATATATTACACGCACACACATCACATGTCTGTCTGCCAGTAGGTGGAGTTTATATTAAACAACTAAATATATTACACACACATCACATATCTGTCTGCCAGTAGGTGGGGGTTTATATTCCACAACTAAATATATTACACACACACATCACATATCTGTCTGCCAGTAGGTGGGGGTTTATATTCCACAACTAAATATATTACACACACACATCACATATCTGTCTGCCAGTAGGTGGGGGTTTATATTCCACAACTAAATATATTACACACACACATCACATATCTGTCTGCCAGTAGGTGGGGGTTTATATTACACAACTAAATATATTACACACACATCACATGTCTGTCTGCCAGTAGGTGGGGTTTATATTAAACAACTAAATATATTACACACATCACATGTCTGTCTGCCAGTAGGTGGGGTTTATATTAAACAACTAAATATATTACACACACACACACATCACATGTCTGTCTGCCAGTAGGTGGGGTTTATATTAAACAACTAAATGTATTACACACACACACATCACATGTCTGTCTGCCAGTAGGTGGGGTTTATATTACACAACTAAATATATTACACACACACACACATCACATGTCTGTCTGCCAGTAGGTGGGGTTTATATTAAACAACTAAATATATTACACACACACATCACATGCTGGTCTTCAGTGAGTTCAGAATGTGACTGTCTAACTGACAGACTGTATGTCTTTCCGTAGCCTTCTCTCGCCAGAGAACTTGAACCAACTGTAATGTAAATATTTACAGCAGACAACACACTTGAGCTTTTCCTTCTTTTGTTTTCTGTTTGTTATTGTAATGATTCTACTTATTATTCCACTGTCATGATTATTATAATGTTGGTATTGTTGGAATTGTGAGCATACAGTAAAGACACTGTTGTTTGTGGAGACTGTTCTCTACTGCTGTTTTCTACTACAGACTGCTGCTAGGACTGGAACATTAGTCCAAATTAGGACAAACCACTGAATAAGGTCCTAATATGGACACCGGACCTATTTTATTTAATGACGGGCCTAAAGTTTCATATGGCCAAACCTAGTAGGTTGTTCATTTATTCTGTTGATAAAGCAGAAAGTTAAAGAAAACATGTTTTGTCAAATGGCACTGCTTTTTATACATGTTGTTTTTGAATATAATATATTTTCCACTGAGACACAAAAATGTTATGAAAGTGATGAAACTTGTTTGTAGATGCGTGTATAAAGTTGTACTGTGGAATGTTAACAGAATGTCTTTTGGAATTAATATCCTTTACACACAATGTGCTGATTGTCAAAGAGACGTGCATTACAACAGACAGAGCTCTGAGAGATACAACCCTGAGAGACAATCCAATATGAGATACAGCCCAGAGATACAATCACATAGAGAGAAACAACCCAGAGAGAGATCCATCCCAATATGAGATACAACCACTGAGAAATACAACCAAAAAGGATGCATGATGAACAGCACAAATGAACAGCCCAAAGCGAACAGCATGATGAACAGCCCAAACCGAACAGCATGATGAACAGCACAAATGAACAGCCCAAACCGAACAGCATGATGAACAGCCCAAACCGAACAGCATGATGAACAGCCCAGACCGAACAGCATGATGAACAGCCCAGACCGAACAGCATGATGAACAGCCCAAATTAACAGCATAAACCGAACAGCATGATGAACAGCCCAAATGAACAGCCCAAACCGAACAGCATGATGAACAGCACAAATGAACAGCCCATACCGATCAGCATGATGAACAGCCCAGACCGAACAGCATGATGAACAGCACAAATGAACAGAATGTATTAACAGAGGTTGGTAGAGGAGATCAGTGGTCATGCCCAGGGGCCTCTGGGATCGTGGTGTGTTAATCTGAATGGCCCAGAAGTCTACCAGCGTGTTGAAAGGCTTTGACATTTCCCTGCCTTTACACTGCATAATGTGCCTGCCTTCAGGGGACTACTTCACCACAGGGTCCACAGAGCTGTGTGCTCAGTAAAGACCTGGACTGGATAAAGAACCACTACTGAATGCAATGAGATTAATTATGGCAATATTAGACACTCTGTTACGCTGACACAGCTCACAACAGATATATCCTATGCATTTGAAATCAGCCTCAACAAACCCAACAGACACAACAGCCCCAACCGCCCCAACAGACACAACACACAACAGACACAACAGACAGAACAGCCCTTACAGACACAACAGACACAACAAACACAACAGATACAACAGACACAACAGATACAACAGATACAACAGACCCAACAGATACAACGTCACCATTAGAACCATCACAGACATTCTAACACGGCATATTGAAACTAATGCTAATGCTAAACATGCCCTGTTTCATTATCATTTGAAATGTCTTTTTTTACTTCTCATCTGGAACTCTGACCAAATGGTTACTTTTCAGATTAATTCAACTGTAACATTTTGATACCGTTTCTGAACAAAAAATGAATTGGTCTTCTGTATTTCACTAGAGCGTGAAAGGTTCTAATATGGAGCGGTTCCTCTCACACCAGGACAACTGGAGATGAAGGTTCTGCATGAAACAGAAAACGAGATTATATGTTTTACATGTTCACGTGAATAATAACTGCTAGAAGCTTTAGTTGGAGTCCTCTGTAGTTACGGACCGTGTGAGATTACACTAAGACCTCTGCAGTTCGGCAGTTTCAAGACACGCTTCAGAAAACATTAACAAGAGTTTCCCTCACCACTTGAATATGTCTCAAAAACCTACAGTGTTTCATAAATGACACCATATACATCAGGGTGGGCAAACTAAGGCCTGCGGTAAGTATTATTATTTTTTTTTTGGAGAAATACTGTAATGTCTCATGAGGTGCGTTATGGAAGGCGCCAGAAGCAGGAACTGTTTCTACGGGTTTATTACCCAGCCACTACTCACAGACTAGACAAAAAGTACTCACAGGTACTATGACCAAACACAGGGAACCTATATAATCTACTAATGAGGGGATGGACACCAGGTGTGTGTAATGATGAGACATGACCAAACACAGGGAACCTATATAATCTACTAATGAGGGGATGGACACCAGGTGTGTGTAATGATGAGACATGACCAAACACAGGGAACCTATATAATCTACTAATGAGGGGATGGACACCAGGTGTGTGTAATGATGAGACATGATCAAACACAGGAAACCTATATAATCTACTAATGAGGGGATGGACACCAGGTGTGTGTAATGATGAGACATGACCAAACACAGGGAACCTATATAATCTACTAATGAGGGGATGGACACCAGGTGTGTGTAATGATGAGACATGACCAAACACAGGGAACCTATATAATCTACTAATGAGGGGATGGACACCAGGTGTGTGTAATGATGAGACATGACACACAGGGTGAGCACGAACACAGGGTGAGCACGAACACAGGGTGAGCACGAACACAGGGTGAGCACGAACACAGGGTGAGCACGAACACAGGGTGAGCACGAACACAGGGTGAGCACGAACACAGGGTGAGCACGGGGTGACACGAACACAGGGTGTGCATGAACACAGGGTGACATTTCCTGGTCTAGATATGTCTCATTTATCAGTATGAACCTTATTTCAACCAGCTTGTGTTGTTCTCTGAACAGTGACTTTGCAGGGGACCTGATATATTCTTACTATGCATGCTGGACGAGTCCCAAATGACAGTCTATTCTCTACAACGCCCTGCTAATCCAAGGTAGTGCAGTTTGTAACAAGTAGCGTTCCAATGGGACACACCCAGTACCTGTAAATGTCAACAGGTAAGCAAGGTGCGGCTTCCTCTAGCCAACTGACATATAGAGGTCAGGGGTCACTAATGAAGGAAATAGCAGAGTTGTTTATGCATTATGTTTCCTTTTGGGTCAACAGGCTGTCTAAACTAAACTACAACCTTTGACCTTTGACCACTGCAGACCTGTCATCTGACAGCATATTAGACGGTGTGAAATATCCATCAGCTGTGAAACTTCCTTGAATTGTAAATATTTGTTCTGATCCTTTTCATTTTTATTTCACAAATGTGTTGTGAAACTTTCCAGCACCAGGAAACAGCTCTGATGTCTGAATGAAGTTCTCTCAGCAGCTGAAGGCATTTCTTCTTTAACCCAAATGGTATTGTCATGGTTAGCTCTGGTCTGAACTCTGAACAGGGATTACTGCCATGCTGTTTCTCCTTTCCGCTTGTCTCCTCTACTCTCCACTTTTCTCATTTCTGTCTGTCTAACATCCTGCTTCACATTGATAACCAGCAGCTGAACTAAACATCTCAACCGTAATAATTGGAAAGTTACAGCACTGCATTTTAATGTCTTATCTTTTGTTGCGCTTGGATTACAATAATACAGCCTTTAGGGATTACAACCTGAAAGAAGATTTAGTTGTAAGCTTCAAAATTCTTTAACTGTGCAGCTCATGAGACATCGTTAACAGCAAGTGTCATTTGACTAAGGCCCTACTAGATGTAGCCCTGCTGTTAGCGTTAGCAGGGTGTGTGAGGTGTCTAGATGTCGCCCTGCTGTTAGCGTCAGCAGGGTGTGTGAGGTGTCTAGATGTAGCCCTGCTGTTAGCGTCAGCAGAGTGTGTGAGGTGTCTAGATGTAGCCCTGCTGTTAGCATTAGCAGGGTGTGTGAGGTGTCTAGATGTAGCCCTGCTGTTAGCGTTAGCAGGGTGTGTGAGGTGTCTAGATGTAGCCCTGCTGTTAGCATTAGCAGGGTGTGTGAGGTGTCTAGATGTAGCCCTGCTGTTAGCGTTAGCAGGGTGTGTGAGGTGTCTAGATGTAGCCCTGCTGTTAGCGTTAGCAGGGTGTGTGAGGTGTCTAGATGTAGCCCTGCTGTTAGCATTAGCGGGTGTGTGAGGTGTCAGCAGGGTGTGTGAGGTGTCTAGATGTAGCCCTGCTGTTAGCGTCAGCAGAGTGTCTAGTGTAGCCCTGCTGTTAGCGTTAGCAGAGTGTGTGAGGTGTCTAGATGTAGCCCTGCTGTTAGCGTTAGCAGGGTGTGTGAGGTGTCTAGATGTAGCCCTGCTGTTAGCGTCAGCAGGGTGTGTGAGGTGTCTAGATGTAGCCCTGCTGTTAGCGTCAGCAGAGTGTGTGTAGCCCTGCTGTTAGCGTTAGCAGAGTGTGTGAGGTGTCTAGATGTCGCCCTGCTGTTAGCGTTAGCAGGGTGTGTGAGGTGTCTAGATGTAGCCCTGCTGTTAGCGTCAGCAGGGTGTGTGAGGTGTCTAGATGTAGCCCTGCTGTTAGCGTCAGCAGAGTGTGTGTAGCCCTGCTGTTAGCGTTAGCAGAGTGTGTGAGGTGTCTAGATGTCGCCCTGCTGTTAGCGTCAGCAGGGTGTGTGAGGTGTCTAGATGTAGCCCTGCTTTTAGCGTTAACAGGGTGTGTGAGGTGTCTAGATGTCGCCCTGCTGTTAGCATTAGCAGGGTGTGTCTAAGTCCTCTATATTAAACAGCATCTTTAATATGTAGAATCTGAGTCACCTTCACGTCTCTGTTTAACATGCTGTCAGATTCTGACCTTGGCATTCTGCATGCAAACAGCATTGATAAGTGTCTGTGTCTCTGCGTATTTGTGTGTGTTGACAATCTCGATAAGCCAGGTGAATCCTATCCTGCCAGTAAATCACCTCCCAGTGACAGGGCTCTGGCCCCAGATTCAGCTGGCATTCAGAGATATATGGTGGTTTGCAGAGATCACACCAGGTTAACGTTGTAATGCGGCATATTGGCTGAACCATAAATAACATTCTGTTTAAGTGCGCTGCAATAACACACCATAAGATTAAATCCAGAAACATGGAAAGGTCCCAGCAGGAAAATATCCCAGGTTATATATATACAGTGCCTTGCGAAAGTATTCGGCCCCCTTGAACTTTTCGACTTTTTGCCACATTTCAGGCTTCAAACATAAAGATATACAACGGTATTTTTTGGTGAAGAATCAACAACAAGTGGGACACAATCATGAAGTGGAACGATATTTATTGGATATTTCAAACCTTTTTTACAAATAAAAAACTGGAAAATTGGGCGTGCAAAATTATTCAGCCCTTAAGTTAATACTTTGTAGCGCCACCTTTTGCTGCGATTACAGCTGTAAGTCGCTTGGGGTATGTCTCTATCAGTTTGGCACATCGAGAGACTGAAATCGTTGCCCATTCCTCCTTGCAAAACAGCTCGAGCTCAGTGAGGTTGAATGGAGAGCGTTTGTGAACAGCAGTTTTCAGTTCTTTCCACAGATTCTCGATTGGATTCAGGTCTGGACTTTGACTTGGCCATTATAACACCTGGATATGTTTATTTGTGAACCATTCCATTGTAGATTTTACTCTATGTTTTGGATCATTGTCTTGTTGGAAGACAAATCTCCGTCCCAGTCTCAGGTCTTTTGCAGACTCCATCAGCTTTTCTTCCAGAATGGTCCTGTATTTGGCTCCATCCATCATCCCATCAATTTTAACCATCTTCCCTGTCCCTGCTGAAGAAAAGCAGGCCCAAACCATGATGCTGCCACCACCATGTTTGACAGTGGGGATGGTGTGTTCAGGGTGATGAGCTGTGTTGCATTTACGCCAAACATAACGTTTTGCATTGTTGCCAAAAAGTTTGATTTTGGTTTCATCTGACCAGAGCACCTTCTTCCACATGTTTGGTGTGTCTCCCAGGTGGCTTGTGGCAAACTTTAAACGACACTTTTTATGGATATCTTTAAGAAATGGCTTTCTTCTTGCCACTCTTCCATAAAGGCCAGATTTGTGCAGTATACGACTGATTGTTGTCCTATGGACAGAGTCTCCCACCTCAGCTGTAGATCTCTGCAGTTCATCCAGAGTGATCATGGGCCTCTTGACTGCATCTCTGATCAGTCTTCTCCTTGTATGAGCTGAAAGTTTAGAGGGACGGCCGGGTCTTGGTAGATTTGCAGTGGTCTGATACTCCTTCC
Source organism: Dallia pectoralis (assembly GCA_029465975.1). Taxonomy (NCBI): domain Eukaryota; kingdom Metazoa; phylum Chordata; class Actinopteri; order Esociformes; family Umbridae; genus Dallia; species Dallia pectoralis. The sequence goes on along the minus strand of CM055737.1, from coordinate 579,554 downwards.
ATTTCAATATTATCGCTTGCACAGTGCTCCTTGGGATGTTTAAGGCTTGGGAAATCTTTTTGTATCCAAATCCGGCTTTAAACTTCTCGACAACAGTATCTCGGACCTGCCTGGTGTGTTCCTTGTTCTTCATGATGCTCTCTGTGCTTTAAACGGACCTCTGAGTCTATCACAGAGCAGGTGCATTTATACGGAGACTTGATTACACACAGGTGGATTCTATTTATCATCATTAGTCATTTAGGTCAACATTGGATCATTCAGAGATCCTCACTAGAACTTCTGGAGAGAGTTTGCTGCACTGAAAGTAAAGGGGCTGAATAATTTCGCACGCCCAATTTTCCCGTTTTTTATTTGTAAAAAAGGTTTGAAATATCCAATAAACATCGTTCCATTTCATGATTGTGTCCCACTTGTTGTTGATTCCTCACCAAAAAATACAGTTGTATATCTTTATGTTTGAAGCCTGAAATGTGGCAAAAAGTCGAAAAGTTCAAGGGGGCCGAATACTTTTGCAAGGCACTGTATATATATATATATATTAGTTAGTGGATAGTTCTCTCTACTTCCACTCTGAACAAACAGGCTATAGTTAGCAGAATGTTTCTGTGTGTCATATCCACAACCTTATGGAAAATACATGTGAAAGTAAAGGATTTTCTTTGAAAAAGTGCAAGTAAGAGTAACATTTGTGTAAAATGTCTAAAGGTGCCGCAAGAAATGTGGTCTCCATTGGGATATGCTCTGTTTAATTCTATTAAACAGCACAGCCACTGGCTCACACAATAATTATATCAATCCTTGATGTAGTATTTTGATGTAGTGGACTTAGGAGTAGAGGAGAAGCTGGGGATTGAACCCAGGACATCATACATACAGAGCATGCACTCTACCACTGAGATACCAACTCCTCCATGATGACTTAATAATGTTGAAAACATGACATCACACACACACACACACACGCACACATACATACGCACACACAACACACACGCACATACAAGCCATGATGAAAACTTGCCATGAACTTTTCAACTCGGGTTGAGTCTAGGCCTAGGGAACCTGAGTACAGAGTGTCTTTACTGCCACCTGCTGGTGAATTGAAATGGCAGGGCAGTACAGCTCACTTACATAGAGCAATTTAATTTCAGTTTAATTCCCTATTCATAGTTTTCACGTGACGTCACTGCATACGCCCCTCCCGGCGGGCAAAACTAATTATTTTTATTTCATTTTCCTTCATTTGGTGTGGTTTACCTGACATCGGGTAAAACATTGATATTACCAGTATATTTATGTCACTAGAGTCTGTGTTATACTGGCTGCATTAACCTACATTGACCACTTATAATTAGCACTCACCTTCGCTTTGACAATGAATAATTTATTGTCTTTCACCTTTCAAACGACTTAATTATTGACCCACCCGGATCAACAGGTACAGGTAGCTGTCTGTACTTTTATATCTCTTCATGTTTGGTAGCAGACAGTGTAAGGAGATGGATTCTCTACAATAAACACATCCCAAAGTTCAGCTCCGAAAAGGATGTGGTTGTTTGTAAAGGTGTAAATAAAGCAGCAGGTGCTGTATATGGGTCACTATTGCCGAACATATGCAGTTAGTATACCTTTGTTGTTGTTGTGAGATGAAAAGTATAACATTTTACCGGTTTGTCCACAAGCTCCATTGAATTGACAGTGTTAGCAGCAATGTTTTGCCTCACATGCTGTAAAAGTAAACGAGGAATAAAGTGCCCTACATTAGATCAGATTTATATGCCCTATATAGTGCCCCACATTGGATCATATTTATATGCCCTATATAGTGCCCTACATTAGATCAGATGTATATGCCCTATATAGTGCCCCACATTGATCATATTTATATGCCCTATATAGTGCCCTACATTAAATCATATTTTTATCCCCAATATAGTGCCCTACATTAGATCAGATTTATATGCCCTATATAGTGCCCCACATTGGATCATATTTATATGCCCTATATAGTGCCCTACATTAAATCATATTTTTATCCCCAATATAGTGCCCTACATTAGATCAGATTTATATGCCCTATATAGTGCCCCACATTAGATCATATTTATATGCCCTACAGAGTGCCCTACATTAAATCATATTTTTATCCCCGATATAGTGCCCTACGTTAGATCAGATTTATATGCCCTATATATTGCCCTACATTAGATCAGATTTAGATCAGAGTTGTGGGTTTTATACAGTACCAAGACCAGTCTGGTAGTGGGTTTATATACAGTACCAAGACCAGTCTGGTAGTAGGTTTATATACAGTAGACCAGTCTGGTAGTGGGTTTATATACAGTAATACCAGTCTGGTAGTGGGTTTATATACAGTACCAAGACCAGTCTGGTAGTGGGTTTATATACAGTAATACCAGTCTGGTAGTGGGTTTATATACAGTAATACCAGTCTGGTAGTAGGTTTATATACAGTACCAAGACCAGTCTGGTAGTAGGTTTATATACAGTAATACCAGTCTGGTAGTGGGTTCATATACAGTACCAAGACCAGTCTGGTAGTGGGTTTATATACAGTAATACCAGTCTGGTAGTGGGTTTATATACAGTACCAAGACCAGTCTGGTAGTAGGTTTATATACAGTAATACCAGTCTGGTAGTGGGTTTATATACAGTACCAAGACCAGTCTGGTAGTAGGTTTATATACAGTAGACCAGTCTGGTAGTGGGTTTATATACAGTACCAAGACCAGTCTGGTAGTGGGTTTATATACAGTAGTACCAGTCTGGTAGTGGGTTTATATACAGTAATACCAGTCTGGTAGTGGGTTTATATACAGTAATACCAGTCTGGTAGTGGGTTTATATACAGTAATACCAGTCTGGTAGTGGGTTTATATACAGTAATACCAGTCTGGTAGTGGGTTTATATACAGTAGACCAGTCTGGTAGTGGGTTTATATACAGTAGTACCAGTCTGGTAGTGGGTTTATATACAGTAATACCAGTCTGGTAGTGGGTTTATATACAGTAATACCAGTCTGGTAGTGGGTTTATATACAGTAATACCAGTCTGGTAGTGGGTTTATATACAGTAATACCAGTCTGGTAGTGGGTTTATATACAGTAGACCAGTCTGGTAGTGGGTTTATATACAGTAATACCAGTCTGGTAGTGGGTTTATATACAGTAATACCAGTCTGGTAGTGGGTTTATATACAGTAATACCAGTCTGGTAGTGGGTTTATATACAGCAATACCAGTCTGGTAGTGGGTTTATATACAGTAATACCAGTCTGGTAGTGAGTTTATATACAGTAATACCAGTCTGGTAGTGGGTTTATATACAGTAATACCAGTCTGGTAGTGGGTTTATATACAGTAATACCAGTCTGGTAGTGGGTTTATATACAGTAGACCAGTCTGGTAGTGGGTTTATATACAGTAATACCAGTCTGGTAGTGGGTTTATATACAGTAATACCAGTCTGGTAGTGGGTTTATATACAGTAATACCAGTCTGGTAGTGGGTTTATATACAGTAATACCAGTCTGGTAGTGGGTTTATATACAGTAATACCAGTCTGGTAGTAGGTTTATATACAGTAATACCAGTCTGGTAGTAGGTTTATATACAGTAATACCAGTCTGGTGGTAGGTTTATATACAGTAATACCAGTCTGGTAGTGGGTTTATATACAGTAATACCAGTCTGGTAGTGGGTTTATATACAGTAATACCAGTCTGGTAGTAGGTTTATATACAGTACCAAGACCAGTCTGGTAGTAGGTTTATATACAGTAATACCAGTCTGGTAGTGGGTTTATATACAGTAATACCAGTCTGGTAGTGGGTTTATATACAGTACCAAGACCAGACTGGTAGTGGGTTTATATACAGTACCAAGACCAGACTGGTAGTGGGTTTATATACAATAATACCAGTCTGGTAGTGGGTTTATATACAGTAATACCAGTCTGGTAGTGGGTTTATATACAGTAATACCAGTCTGGTAGTGGGTTTATATACAGTAATACCAGTCTGGTAGTGGGTTTATATACAGTAATACCAGTCTGGTAGTGGGTTTATATACAGTAATACCAGTCTGGTAGTGGGTTTATACAGTAATACCAGTCTGGTAGTGGGTTTATATACAGTAATACCAGTCTGGTAGTGGGTTTATATACAGTAGACCAGTCTGGTAGTGGGTTTATATACAGTAATACCAGTCTGGTAGTGGGTTTATATACAGTAATACCAGTCTGGTAGTGGGTTTATATACAGTAATACCAGTCTGGTAGTAGGTTTATATACAGTACCAAGACCAGTCTGGTAGTAGGTTTATATACAGTAATACCAGTCTGGTAGTGGGTTCATATACAGTAATACCAGTCTGGTAGTGGGTTTATATACAGTAATACCAGTCTAGTAGTAGGTTTATATACAGTACCAAGACCAGTCTGGTAGTGGGTTTATATACATTAATACCAGTCTGGTAGTGGGTTTATATACAGTAATACCAGTCTGGTAGTGGGTTTATATACAGTACCAAGACCAGTCTGGTAGTAGGTTTATATACAGTAATACCAGTCTGGTAGTGGGTTTATATACAGTAATACCAGTCTGGTAGTGGGTTTATATACAGTAATACCAGTCTGGTAGTAGGTTTATATACAGTACCAAGACCAGTCTGGTAGTAGGTTTATATACAGTAATACCAGTCTGGTAGTGGGTTCATATACAGTAATACCAGTCTGGTAGTGGGTTTATATACAGTAATACCAGTCTGGTAGTAGGTTTATATACAGTACCAAGACCAGTCTGGTAGTGGGTTTATATACATTAATACCAGTCTGGTAGTGGGTTTATATACAGTAATACCAGTCTGGTAGTGGGTTTATATACAGTACCAAGACCAGTCTGGTAGTAGGTTTATATACAGTAATACCAGTCTGGTAGTGGGTTTATATACAGTAATACCAGTCTGGTAGTGGGTTTATATACAGTAATACCAGTCTGGTAGTAGGTTTATATACAGTACCAAGACCAGTCTGGTAGTGGGTTTATATACAGTAATACCAGTCTGGTAGTGGGTTTATATACAGTACCAAGACCAGTCTGGTAGTGGGTTTATATACAGTACCAAGACCAGTCTGGTAGTAGGTTTATATACAGTAATACCAGTCTGGTAGTGGGTTTATATACAGTACCAAGACCAGTCTGGTAGTAGGTTTATATACAGTAGACCAGTCTGGTAGTGGGTTTATATACAGTACCAAGACCAGTCTGGTAGTGGGTTTATATACAGTAATACCAGTCTGGTAGTGGGTTTATATACAGTAATACCAGTCTGGTAGTAGGTTTATATACAGTAATACCAGTCTGGTAGTGGGTTTATATACAGTAATACCAGTCTGGTAGTAGGTTTATATACAGTAATACCAGTCTGGTAGTGGGTTTATATACAGTACCAAGACCAGACTGGTAGTGGGTTTATATACAATAATACCAGTCTGGTAGTGGGTTTATATACAGTAATACCAGTCTGGTAGTGGGTTTATATACAGTAATACCAGTCTGGTGGTAGGTTTATATACAGTAATACCAGTCTGGTAGTGGGTTTATATACAGTACCAAGACCAGTCTGGTAGTGGGTTTATATACAGTAATACCAGTCTGGTAGTAGGTTTATATACAGTAATACCAGTCTGGTAGTGGGTTTATATACAGTACCAAGACCAGTCTGGTAGTGGGTTTATATACAGTAATACCAGTCTGGTAGTAGGTTTATATACAGTAATACCAGTCTGGTAGTAGGTTTATATACAGTAATACCAGTCTGGTGGTAGGTTTATATACAGTAATACCAGTCTGGTAGTGGGTTTATATACAGTAATACCAGTCTGGTAGTGGGTTTATATACAGTAATACCAGTCTGGTAGTGGGTTTATATACAGTAATACCAGTCTGGTAGTGGGTTTATATACAGTAATACCAGTCTGGTAGTGGGTTTATACAGTAATACCAGTCTGGTAGTGGGTTTATATACAGTAATACCAGTCTGGTAGTGGGTTTATATACAGTAATACCAGTCTGGTAGTGGGTTTATATACAGTAATACCAGTCTGGTAGTGGGTTTATATACAGTAATACCAGTCTGGTAGTGGGTTTATATACAGTAGACCAGTCTGGTAGTGGGTTTATATACAGTAGACCAGTCTGGTAGTGGGTTTATATACAGTAATACCAGTCTGGTAGTAGGTTTATATACAGTAGACCAGTCTGGTAGTGGGTTTATATACAGTAATACCAGTCAGGTAGTGGGTTTATATACAGTAATACCAGTCTGATAGTAGGTTTATATACAGTAATACCAGTCTGGTAGTGGGTTTATATACAGTAATACCAGTCTGGTAGTGGGTTTATATACAGTAATACCAGTCTGGTAGTGGGTTTATATACAGTAATACCAGTCTGGTAGTGGGTTTATATACAGTAATACCAGTCTGGTAGTAGGTTTATATACAGTAATACCAGTCTGGTAGTGGGTTTATATACAGTAATACCAGTCTGGTAGTGGGTTTATATACAGTAATACCAGTCTGGTAGTGGGTTTATATACAGTACCAAGACCAGACTGGTAGTGGGTTTATATACAATAATACCAGTCTGGTAGTGGGTTTATATACAGTAATACCAGTCTGGTAGTGGGTTTATATACAGTAATACCAGTCTGGTAGTGGGTTTATATACAGTACCAAGACCAGACTGGTAGTGGGTTTATATACAATAATACCAGTCTGGTAGTGGGTTTATATACAGTAATACCAGTCAGGTAGTGGGTTTATATACAGTAATACCAGTCTGGTAGTGGGTTTATATACAGTAATACCAGTCTGGTAGTGGGTTTATATACAGTAATACCAGTCTGGTAGTAGGTTTATATACAGTAATACCAGTCTGGTGGTAGGTTTATATACAGTAATACCAGTCTGGTAGTGGGTTTATATACAGTAATACCAGTCTGGTAGTGGGTTTATATACAGTAATACCAGTCTGGTAGTGGGTTTATACAGTAATACCAGTCTGGTAGTGGGTTTATATACAGTAATACCAGTCTGGTAGTAGGTTTATATACAGTAGACCAGTCTGGTAGTAGGTTTATATACAGTAATACCAGTCTGGTAGTGGGTTTATATACAGTAATACCAGTCTGGTAGTGGGTTTATATACAGTAGACCAGTCTGGTAGTGGGTTTATATACAGTAGACCAGTCTGGTAGTGGGTTTATATACAGTAATACCAGTCTGGTAGTAGGTTTATATACAGTAATACCAGTCTGGTAGTAGGTTTATATACAGTAATACCAGTCTGGTAGTGGGTTTATATACAGTAATACCAGTCTGGTAGTGGGTTTATATACAGTAATACCAGTCTGGTAGTGGGTTTATATACAGTAATACCAGTCTGGTAGTCTAGTAGGTTTATATACAGTACCAAGACCAGTCTGGTAGTAGGTTTATAAACAGTAATACCAGTCTGGTAGCCTAGTAGGTTTATATACAGTAATACCAGTCTGGTAGTGGGTTTATATACAGTAATACCAGTCTGGTAGTAGGTTTATATACAGTACCAAGACACAACCCTATACGTCTTTATCATTTTACATTTCAAAGCAAGTTCCTCGTATGTGTAAACCTACTTGGCAATACATGCTAGTTCCGATAATGTATACCTTCTTATAACCGTATACTCGTAAACGCTTTATTTTAGTTTTCACCTTAGTTGGTATGTTTTTGTGTCGGTCACCTCTGCAGACCTACCTACCCACATACCAGTGTACTCTCAAACTACTAACGCGAGATATGATTGGCCCAATGGTGCTGTCAATCAAAATCAAGATTGCATCACCCAGTCATAGAGCGGAAACACGTGATGAAACGTAAACGCAGTATCCGGGACACGGAGTTACCGGTGAGCTGGCTATCCTGATGAAATTCACTATCACTTTTTAATATTATTATTGTCCATATTCAAGTGACTTCTCTGCTTGTATTTATACTGTAATGGCGGACGAGGGCTTGGCGGAGCAAATTAAGGACTTAAAAGTTGAAGAAGGCAGAAAGGTAGCGCGGGTGCTTGTTAAAAACAGTTTAATGCCATCAGGCGTGGTGTTACACTCACACTGTTGGATTGAAGCTATGCTATGCTATGCTAGCGGCAGCCAATGGGCAACATGACAGCTGGCTATTTTATCACTAATTTCATTTATCTAGATGTTTACATTTCAAATTGCCGTCATTATCGTTGATGTTTTTGAGTGACATTAATTCCCCTATTATACTGTGTTGGTATATAAGCTGTATTTGGTAATAATATTCTGTCTATTTTTGTTTAGGGTGGAGGAGGAAAGAATGGAGAGAAGAAGAAGAAAAAGATTGGAGCTGGAGATGCAGCTGGAAAGACTGAGGTGAGTGAGAGGTCAGGGGTCGAATCACTGACTTGTGTCCTTCTAATTTATATCTTTCCGAATCTCTCTGTCTCAAAAATGAACGGTTAAATTCTACACACTCATTGTAAAAGTTAAATCATGGTTCTCCACTCTGGCCAGCTGTCTCCTCCGCCCTCCTACATTGAGGAGCGTCTGGCTCTGTACTCAAAGCTGAAGGAGGAGCATGACACCATCATGATAGAGCGAGCGGAGAAGGATAGTAAACCCATTAAAGTGACTCTCCCAGATGGAAAGGTGATGGAGGCAGAGTCCTGGAGAACCACACCTTACCAGGTGGCTGCTGGTATCAGGTAACAAACCACACCTCACCAGGTGGCTACTGGTATCAGGTAACAAACCGCACCTCACCAGGTGGCTGCTGGTATCAGGTAACAAACCGCACCTCACCAGGTGGCTGCTGGTATCAGGTAACAAACCGCACCTCACCAGGTGGCTGCTGGTATCAGGTAACAAACCGCACCTCACCAGGTGGCTGCTGGTATCAGGTAACAAACCGCACCTCACCAGGTGGCTGCTGGTATCAGGTAACAAACCGCACCTCACCAGGTGGCTGCTGGTATCAGGTAACAAACCGCACCTCACCAGGTGGCTGCTGGTATCAGGGTAACAAACCGCACCTCACCAGGTGGCTGCTGGTATCAGGTAACAAACCGCACCTCACCAGGTGGCTGCTGGTATCAGGTAACAAACCGCACCTCACCAGGTGGCTGCTGGTATCAGGTAACAAACCGCACCTCACCAGGTGGCTGCTGGTATCAGGTAACAAACCGCACCTCACCAGGTGGCTGCTGGTATCAGGTAACAAACCGCACCTCACCAGGTGGCTGCTGGTATCAGGTAACAAACCGCACCTCACCAGGTGGCTGCTGGTATCAGGTAACAAACCGCACCTCACCAGGTGGCTGCTGGTATCAGGTAACAAACCGCACCTCACCAGGTGGCTGCTGGTATCAGGTAACAAACCGCACCTCACCAGGTGGCTGCTGGTATCAGGTAACAAACCGCACCTCACCAGGTGGCTGCTGGTATCAGGTAACAAACCGCACCTCACCAGGTGGCTGCTGGTATCAGGTAACAAACCGCACCTCACCAGGTGGCTGCTGGTATCAGGTAACAAACCGCACCTCACCAGGTGGCTGCTGGTATCAGGTAACAAACCGCACCTCACCAGGTGGCTGCTGGTATCAGGTAACAAACCGCACCTCACCAGGTGGCTGCTGGTATCAGGTAACAAACCGCACCTCACCAGGTGGCTGCTGGTATCAGGTAACAAACCGCAACAAACTTGGTCCCTGAGAAATGTGTCCTCAGTCATAGTATCACAGTCATAATATCACAGAATATTATAACCTTAAGTAATTTACACCATCCTAGAATACAGTCTTATAGCATATTAGAATGTATTAGTATTTATACTGCACTAGCATACAGTATTATAGTTTATATAATGTATTAGTATTTATACTGCACTAGCATACAGTATTATAGTTTATATAATGTATTAGTATTTACACCACACTAGCATACAGTATTATAGTTTATATAATGTATTAGTATTTATACTGCACTAGCATACAGTATTATAGTTTATATAATGTATTAGTATTTATACTACACTAGCATACAGTATTATAGTTTATATAATGTATTAGTATTTATACTGCACTAGCATACAGTATTATAGTTTATATAATGTATTAGTATTTACACTACACTAGCATACAGTATTATAGTTTATATAATGTATTAGTATTTATACTGCACTAGCATACAGTATTATAGTTTATATAATGTATTAGTATTTATACTGCACTAGCATACAGTATTATAGTTTATATAATGTATTAGTATTTATACTGCACTAGCATACAGTATTATAGTTTATATAATGTATTAGTATTTACACCACACTAGCATACAGTATTATAGTTTATATAATGTATTAGTATTTACACCACACTAGCATACAGTATTATAGTTTATATAATGTATTAGTATTTACACCACACTAGCATACAGTATTATAGTTTATATAATGTATTAGTATTTACACCACACTAGCATACAGTATTATAGTTTATATAATGTATTAGTATTTACACCACACTAGCATACAGTATTATAGTTTATATAATGTATTAGTATTTACACCACACTAGCATACAGTATTATAGTTTATATAATGTATTAGTATTTACACCACACTAGCATACAGTATTATAGTTTATATAATGTATTAGTATTTACACCACACTAGCATACAGTATTATAGTTTATATAATGTATTAGTATTTATACTGCACTAGCATACAGTATTATAGTTTATATAATGTATTAGTATTTACACCACACTAGCATACAGTATTATAGTTTATATAATGTATTAGTATTTACACCACACTAGCATACAGTATTATAGTTTATATAATGTATTAGTATTTACACCACACTAGCATACAGTATTATAGTTTATATAATGTATTAGTATTTACACTGCACTAGCATACAGTATTATAGTTTATATAATGTATTAGTATTTATACCACACTAGCATACAGTATTATAGTTTATATAATGTATTAGTATTTACACTGCACTAGCATACAGTATTATAGTTTATATAATGCATTAGTATTTACACCACACTAGCATACAGTATTATAGTTTATATAATGTATTAGTATTTATACCACACTAGCATACAGTATTATAGTTTATATAATGTATTAGTATTTACACCACACTAGCATACAGTATTATAGTTTATATAATGTATTAGTATTTACACCACACTAGCATACAGTATTATAGTTTATATAATGTATTAGTATTTACACCACACTAGCATACAGTATTATAGTTTATATAATGTATTAGTATTTACACCACACTAGCATACAGTATTATAGTTTATATAATGTATTAGTATTTACACCACACTAGCATACAGTATTATAGTTTATATAATGTATTAGTATTTACACCACACTAGCATACAGTATTATAGTTTATATAATGTATTAGTATTTACACCACACTAGCATACAGTATTATAGTTTATATAATGTATTAGTATTTACACCACACTAGCATACAGTATTATAGTTTATATAATGTATTAGTATTTACACCACACTACACTATTATAGCATATAGTATTAGTTTTATAGTTTTATATAATGTATTAGTATTTACACCACACTAGCATACAGTATTATAGTTTATATAATGTATTAGTATTTACACCACACTAGCATACAGTATTATAGTTTATATAATGTATTAGTATTTACACCACACTAGCATACAGTATTATAGTTTATATAATGTATTTATAGCATACAGTATTATAGTTTATATAATGCATTAGTATTTATACTGCACTAGCATACAGTATTATAGTTTATATAATGTATTAGTATTTACACCACACTAGCATACAGTATTATAGTTTATATAATGTATTAGTATTTACACCACACTAGCATACAGTATTATAGTTTATATAATGCATTAGTATTTACACCACACTAGCATACAGTATTATAGTTTATATAATGCATTAGTATTTACACCACACTAGCATACAGTATTATAGTTTTTATAATGTATTAGTATTTACACCACACTAGCATACAGTATTATAGTTTATATAATGTATTAGTATTTACACCACACTAGCATACAGTATTATAGTTTATATAATGCATTAGTATTTACACCACACTAGCATACAGTATTATAGTTTTTATAATGTATTAGTATTTATACCACACTAGTATACAGTCTTATAGTTTATATAATGTATTTGTCTTTATACCACACTAGTATACAGTATTATAGTTTATTAATAAGTATTAGTATTTATACCACACTACTATACAGTATTATAGTTTATTAATAAGTATTAGTATTTATAGCACCCTAATATACAGTATTGTAGATCTCATTTAGATCACATAAAGTGTTTTTCACATGTCTCTGTAGCCAGGGTTTGGCTGACAGCACGGTGGTTGCCAAGGTGAACAGCTCTGTGTGGGATCTGGACAGACCTCTGGAGGAAGACTGTAGTCTGCAGCTGCTGAAGTTTGATGATGAGGAGGCCCAAGCTGTAAGGAACCCGTATCTGTTTAGCCGGGGACATGTTCACCTCCTATTCTTGTTCTTACGACTCACTTTTCACCCCTACTCTTTTCTTCTCCTTCTCTCCTCAGGTCTACTGGCACTCTAGTGCTCATATAATGGGTGAGGCAATGGAGAGAGTTTATGGAGGCTGCCTGTGTTATGGACCTCCCATTGAAAATGGCTTTTACTATGACATGTTCCTGGACCAAGAGTGAGTGAACCCTGTGTAATATAGAGTATCTCAGTAAGGTAAACCCTGTACAATATAGAGTATCTCCCTAAAGTAAACCGTGTACAATATAGAGTATCTCAGTAAAGTGAGTAAACCCTGTGTAATATAGAGTATCTCAGTAAGGTAAACCCTGTACAATATAGAGTATCTCCCTAAAGTAAACCGTGTACAATATAGAGTATCTCAGTAAAGTGAGTAAACCCTGTGTAATATAGAGTATCTCACTAAGGTAAACCCTGTACAATATAGAGTATCTCCCTAAAGTAAACCGTGTACAATATAGAGTATCTCAGTAAAGTGAGTAAACCCTGTGTAATATAGAGTATCTCACTAAAGTAAACCATGTGTAATATAGAGTATCTCAGTAAAGTGAGTAAACCCTGTACAATATAGAGTATCTCAGTGAAGTGAGTAAACCCTGTACAATATAGAGTATCTCACTAAAGTTAGTAAAGCCAGTTGGCTAATCTAGCAGACACATTGCTGGAAGATGTTTTAAGATGTATTCTAATATTTGCCTTGTCTTGACATCTATTATCCTGTTTCCTGGCTATCAGGTAGACTCTCCAGACACTCCTGGTCAATAATTATCTTATGGTAGGCCTGGAAGTCCCAGGGTCAGGCAGTCAGTGTCTGTCTGTTCTGTAATGTCACTACTTACTCTACTCCTGCACTTTTTCCAGAGGTGTGTCCAGTAATGACTTCCCTTGCTTGGAGAATCTGTGTAAGAAGATTATCAAGGAAAAGCAGCCGTTTGAGCGGCTGGAGATCAAGAAGGAAACTCTCTTGGAAATGTTCAAGGTCTGCGTGGTTATTTTTATTTTCTCTCTGGTCTTATTGGCCACTGATGTAAAATGACCTCTCTCTGGTCTTATTGGCCACAGATGTTATATTACTTGTCTCTTTCTCTGGTCTTTCCAGTACAACCAGTTCAAGTGCAGAATCCTGAATGAGAAGGTGACCACACCCACTACTACTGTCTACAGGTACTTAACCTCCACACAGTTCACCATATGATTCCTGACTCCACACAGTTCACCATAAGATTCCTGACTCTACACAGTTCACCATATGATTCCTGACTCTACACAGTTCACCATATGATTCCTGACTCTACACCGTTCACCATATGATTCCTGACTCCACACAGTTCACCATATGATTCCTGACTCCACACAGTTCACCATATGATTCCTGACTCCACACAGTTCACCATATGATTCCTGACTCCACACAGTTCACCATATGATTCCTGACTCCACACAGTTCACCATATGATTCCTGACTCCACACAGTTCACCACAACAGTTGACCTTGTAATTCGTGACTCCTGTCCTTCTACATAGGATCATGTTTGTCCTCTCTGTCTTTTTCTTTCTTTTTTTTCATAGGTGCGGCCCCCTGATTGACCTGTGCCGAGGGCCTCATGTCAGGCACACTGGAAAAATCAAGGCCCTGAAGATCCACAAGGTGAACTGTCAACTCTCAAACTCTACGGGGCTATAATGGCTAACTGTATTTCCATTTTGCTTCTAGTACAGATTTCACTCCTTATTTTTGATTGTGTGGTTTGAATATAAACTCCGCCAACCTTGTCAAGATGACCACTTGAGTTCTGACCTGTTTGTCATATTCCCAAACCTTGTGTTCCCTCCAGAACTCCTCCACCTACTGGGAGGGTAAAGCAGACATGGAAAGTCTCCAGAGGATCTATGGGATCTCCTTTCCTGATCCCAAGATGCTTAAGGAGTGGGAACGCTTCCAGGAAGAGGCCAAGAACAGGGACCATCGCAAACTGGGCCGGGTAACTCATGTTTAATTGATACATTCAAACATGCAAACTGGGCCGGGTAACTCATGTTTAATTGATACATTTATATAGTGTCCTTTCTGGTTTACTGCTGCTGGGGATCTGCTAGAGACAACTACTGATGATTGTGCTTAGGTGAAAAATGTTCTATGCTAACAGAACATTATTCTTCTGCTCCACTGAGACCCTCTTCTCTCTCTCCTAAAGGAACAGGACCTGTTTTTCTTTCATGACTTGTCTCCAGGCAGCTGTTTCTTCCTGCCTAAAGGAACCTTTATTTACAACAGCCTGGTGAACTTTATCAGGGTGAGTCGAACATTCGTTGAGTATGTATCTGACATGGACAGTATCCATCTGGTATGTATCTGACATGGACAGTATCCATCTGGTATGTATCTGACATGGACAGTATCCATCTGGTATGTATCTGACATGGACAGTATCCATCTGGTATGTATCTGACATGGACAGTATCCATCTGGTATGTATTTGACATGGACAGTATCCATCTGGTATGTATTTGACATGGACAGTATCCATCTGGTATGTATTTGACATGGACAGTATCCATCTGGTATGTATGACATGGACAGTATCCATCTGGTATGTATTTGACATGGGCAGTATCCATCTGACATGGACAGTATCCATCTGGTATGTATCTGATGTATCTGGGACAGTATCCATCTGGTATGTATTTGACATGGACAGTATCCATCTGGTATGTATTTGACATGGACAGTATCCATCTGGTATGTATTTGACATGGACAGTATCCATCTGGTATGTATCTGACATGGACAGTATCCATCTGGTATGTATTTGACATGGACAGTATCCATCTGGTATGTATCTGACATGGACAGTATCCATCTGGTATGTATCTGACATGGACAGTATCCATCTGGTATGTATTTGACATGGACAGTATCCATCTGGTATGTATTTGACATGGACAGTATCCATCTGGTATGTATTTGACATGGACAGTATCCATCTGGTATGTATTTGACATGGACAGTATCCATCTGGTATGTATTTGACATGGACAGTATCCATCTGGTATGTATCTGACATGGACAGTATCCATCTGGTATGTATTTGACATGGACAGTATCCATCTGGTATGTATCTGACATGGACAGTATCCATCTGGTATGTATTTGACATGGACAGTATCCATCTGGTATGTATCTGACATGGACAGTATCCATCTGGTATGTATCTGACATGGACAGTATCCATCTGGTATGTATTTGACATGGACAGTATCCATCTGGTATGTATTTGACATGGACAGTATCCATCTGGTATGTATTTGACATGGACAGTATCCATCTGGTATGTATTTGACATGGACAGTATCCATCTGGTATGTATTTGACATGGACAGTATCCATCTGGTATGTATCTGACATGGACAGTATCCATCTGGTATGTATCTGACATGGACAGTATCCATCTGGTATGTATCTGACATGGACAGTATCCATCTGGTATGTATCTGACATGGACAGTATCCATCTGGTATGTATTTGAGTATCCATCTGGTATGTATCTGACATGGACAGTATCCATCTGGTATGTATGTATCTGACATGGACAGTATCCATCTGGTATGTATTTGACATGGACAGTATCCATCTGGTATGTATCTGACATGGACAGTATCCATCTGGTATGTATCTGACATGGACAGTATCCATCTGGTATGTATCTGACATGGACAGTATCCATCTGGTATGTATCTGACATGGACAGTATCCATCTGGTATGTATCTGACATGGACAGTATCCATCTGGTATGTATCTGACATGGACAGTATCCATCTGGTATGTATCTGACATGGACAGTATCCATCTGGTATGTATCTGACATGGACAGTATCCATCTGGTATGTATCTGACATGGACAGTATCCATCTGGTATGTATCTGACGTGGACACATGGACAGTATCCATCTGGTATGTATCTGACATGGACAGTATCCATCTGGTATGTATTTGACATGGACAGTATCCATCTGGTATGTATCTGACATGGACAGTATCCATCTGGTATGTATCTGACATGGACAGTATCCATCTGGTATGTATCTGACATGGACAGTATCCATCTGGTATGTATCTGACATGGACAGTATCCATCTGGTATGTATCTGACATGGACAGTATCCATCTGGTATGTATCTGACATGGACAGTATCCATCTGGTATGTATCTGACATGGACAGTATCCATCTGGTATGTATCTGACGTGGACAGTATCCATCTGGTATGTATCTGACGTGGACAGTATCCATCTGGTATGTATCTGACGTGGACAGTATCCATCTGGTATGTATCTGACGTGGGCAGTATCCATCTGGTATGTATTTGACGTGGACAGTATCCATCTGGTATGTATCTGACGTGGACAGTATCCATCTGGTATGTATCTGACGTGGACAGTATCCATCTGGTATGTATCTGACATGGACAGTATCCATCTGGTATGTATCTGACATGGACAGTATCCATCTGGTATGTATCTGACATGGACAGTATCCATCTGGTATGTATCTGACATGGAGTATCCATCTGTATCCATCTGGTATGTATCTGACGTGGGCAGTATCCATCTGGTATCCATCTGGTATGTATCCATCTGGTATGTATCTGACGTGGCAGTATCCATCTGGGCAGTATCCATCTGGTATGTATCTGACGTGGGCAGTATCCATCTGGTATGTATCTGACATGGACAGTATCCATCTGGTATGTATCTGACATGGACAGTATCCATCTGGTATGTATCTGACATGGACAGTATCCATCTGGTATGTATCTGACATGGACAGTATCCATCTGGTATGTATCTGACATGGACAGTATCCATCTGGTATGTATCTGACATGGACAGTATCCATCTGGTATCCATCTTAGTATTATTGTGTCTCTATGCCCTGTAGAGTGAGTATCGTAAGCGTGGTTTCCAGGAGGTCGTGACCCCAAACATCTATAACAGTAAACTGTGGCAGACGTCCGGCCATTGGCAGCACTACAGCGACAACATGTTCTCCTTTGAGGTGGAGAAGGAGGTGTTTGCCCTCAAACCCATGAACTGCCCTGGACACTGGTGAGGAATGCCTGCTAACACCCCCTGTTGAGGGGAGGAACCCAAACAGGACTAGTTATTGATGGGTGCTTCTCTCCCTCTCCTTCCAGTCTGATGTTTGACCACAGACCACGTTCCTGGAGAGAGCTGCCTCTGCGGATGGCGGACTTTGGTGTTCTGCATCGTAACGAGCTGTCTGGTGCGCTGACGGGTTTAACTCGTGTTCGACGCTTTCAGCAAGATGACGCCCACATCTTCTGCACCATGGATCAGGTCACCACACTCACTGATTACCTTTTACCACATCACCATGGACCAGGTCTCCACACTCACTGATTACCTTTTACCACATCACCATGGACCAGGTCTCCACACTCACTGATTACCTTTTACCACATCACCATGGGCCAGGTCTCCACACTCACTGATTACCTTTTACCACATCACCATGGGCCAGGTCTCCACACTCACTGATTACCTTTTACCACATCACCATGGACCAGGTCTCCACACTCACTGATTACCTTTTACCACATCACCATGGATCAGGTCACCACACTCACTGATTACCTTTTACCACATCACCATGGACCAGGTCTCCACACTCACTGATTACCTTTTACCACATCACCATGGACCAGGTCTCCACACTCACTGATTACCTTTTACCACATCACCATGGACCAGGTCTCCACACTCACTGATTACCTTTTACCACATCACCATGGACCAGGTCTCCACACTCACTGATTACCTTTTACCACATCACCATGGACCAGGTCTCCACACTCACTGATTACCTTTTACCACATCACCATGGACCAGGTCTCCACACTCACTGATTACCTTTTACCACATCACCATGGACCAGGTCTCCACACTCACTGATTACCTTTTACCACATCACCATGGACCAGGTCTCCACACTCACTGATTACCTTTTACCACATCACCATGGGCCAGGTCGCCACACTCACTGATTACCTTTTACCACATCACCATGGACCAGGTCTCCACACTCACTGATTACCTTTTACCACATCACCATGGACCAGGTCTCCACACTCACTGATTACCTTTTACCACATCACCATGGACCAGGTCTCCACACTCACTGATTACCTTTTACCACATCACCATGGACCAGGTCTCCACACTCACTGATTACCTTTTACCACATCACCATGGACCAGGTCGCCACACTCACTGATTACCTTTCATCCTCTGGTCCCTGACAGCAGTGTTGTCTCGTTTGCGTTTTGTCTTGTCCCTGGTGCGTTTTGTCTCGTCCCATGTGTGTTGATTCCATGTTTGTTACGTTTCCGTCTAGATTGAAGAAGAGATCAAGGGGTGTCTGGACTTCCTGCGTACAGTTTACGAGTGTTTTGGATTCTCCTTCAAACTGAACCTCTCCACCAGGCCAGAGAAGTTCCTGGGAGAGCCGTCACTCTGGGATCAGGCTGAGAAGGTAAAGCTTTATAAAGGTGCCTTAATATGTATATAGTGTTCTTGGAGAATACCATGGTCTGATATATGGCTACGATTCATTTTATTATATAGAATGTATTATTTCCTAATTAAGTATAAGTGGAGGCAGTCATCACCGACCTTTAACCTTTTTCTCTGCTTTGGAATCAGCAACTGGAAAACAGTCTGAATGAGTTTGGAGAAAAGTGGGTTCTGAACCCTGGAGACGGTGCGTTTTATGGACCGAAGGTACCGCTCAATATATATACCAATATATACTACTGTTTAGAATTGTTAATGACAACTGATCCAATAAATCCTACTAAATATATCACCATGTGGTTTGGATTACTATAGTATATCTGTTAAACTGATGTCTAGTAAAGGCTTAAGGAGTGGAATCCCATCATCATCAATGTTTTGTCCTCTGCTGTAGATTGACATCCAGATCAAGGATGCGATTGGTCGATATCATCAGTGTGCCACCATCCAGCTGGACTTTCAGCTGCCAATCCGCTTCAACCTCTCTTTTGTCAGGTAAGACTTCCTCTGACATCTGTTTAATACCGCCTGTGATTGGTTTGGTTCTCTGTGGTTTAAATGCAGGGCACATGTCAGGGTAGATTAGATGGTAAGGGCACATGTCTGGGTAGATTAGATGGTAAGGGCACATGTCTGGGTAGATTAGATGGTAAGGGCACATGTCTGGGTAGATTAGATGGTAAGGGCACATGTCTGGGTAGATTAGATGGTAAGGGCACATGTCTGGGTAGATTAGATGGTAAGGGCACATGTCTGGGTAGATTAGATGGTAAGGGCACATGTCTGGGTAGATTAGATGCAGGAGAGTAAAGGTGTTTTATTTTATTAATAATGAATGTGCAATTGTGTGAACATTGTGGTTTGTTGCATTGGTTTGTTTGTCGGAGTACGAAGTACAGTAGGAATCATTGCTGTTGTGTGCAGATAGAAAAAGTCCAATTTTGTGTGTGTAGTAATGACGGTGAAGACAAACCAAGGCCAGTCATCATCCATAGAGCCATCCTTGGGTCGGTGGAGAGAATGATCGCCATCCTGACTGAAAACTACGGAGGGAAATGGTGAGGGCATTCTGAAATGTGTTTGGTCTCTCTCTGACTAGACTAATATGGTGAGGGCATTCTGAAATGTGTTTGGTCTCTAACTGACTAGACTAATATGGTGAGGGCATTCTGAAATGTGTTTGGTCTCTCTGACTAGACTAATATGGTGAGGGCATTCTGAAATGTGTTTGGTCTCCCTCTGACTAGACTAATATGGTGAGGGCATTCTGAAATGTGTTTGGTCTCCCTCTGACTAGACTAATATGGTGAGGGCATTCTGAAATGTGTTTGGTCTCCCTCTGACTAGACTAATATGGTGAGGGCATTCTGAAATGTGTTTGGTCTCCCTCTGACTAGACTAATATGGTGAGGGCATTCTGAAATGTGTTTGGTCTCTCTCTGACTAGACTAATATGGTGAGGGCATTCTGAAATGTGTTTGGTCTCTCTCTGACTAGACTAATATGGTGAGGGCATTCTGAAATGTGTTTGGTCTCTCTCTGACTAGACTAATATGGTGAGGGCATTCTGAAATGTGTTTGGTCTCCCTCTGACTAGACTAATATGGTGAGGGCATTCTGAAATGTGTTTGGTCTCCCTCTGACTAGACTAATATGGTGAGGGCATTCTGAAATGTGTTTGGTCTCTCTCTGACTAGACTAATATGGTGAGGGCATTCTGAAATGTGTTTGGTCTCCTCTGACTAGACTAATATGGTGAGGGCATTCTGAAATGTGTTTGGTCTCCTCTGACTAGACTAATATGGTGAGGGCATTCTGAAATGTGTTTGGTCTCTCTCTGACTAGACTAATATGGTGAGGGCATTCTGAAATGTGTTTGGTCTCTCTCTGACTAGACTAATATGGTGAGGGCATTCTGAAATGTGTTTGGTCTCCCTCTGACTAGACTAATATGGTGAGGGCATTCTGAAATGTGTTTGGTCTCCCTCTGACTAGACTAATATGGTGAGGGCATTCTGAAATGTGTTTGGTCTCTCTCTGACTAGACTAATATTGTGAGGGCATTCTGAAATGTGTTTGGTCTCCCTCTGACTAGACTAATATGGTGAGGGCATTCTGAAATGTGTTTGGTCTCTCTCTGACTAGACTAATATGGTGAGGGCATTCTGAAATGTGTTTGGTCTCTCTCTGACTAGACTAATATGGTGAGGGCATTCTGAAATGTGTTTGGTCTCTCTCTGACTAGACTAATATGGTGAGGGCATTCTGAAATGTGTTTGGTCTCTCTCTGACTAGACTAATATGGTGAGGGCATTCTGAAATGTGTTTGGTCTCTCTCTGACTAGACTAATATGGTGAGGGCATTCTGAAATGTGTTTGGTCTCTCTCTGACTAGACTAATATGGTGAGGGCATTCTGAAATGTGTTTGGTCTCTCTCTGACTAGACTAATATGGTGAGGGCATTCTGAAATGTGTTTGGTCTCTCTCTGACTAGACTAATATGGTGAGGGCATTCTGAAATGTGTTTGGTCTGACTAGACTAATATGGTGAGGGCAACCTCTTCACCCTAGGCCCCTTTGGCTGTCCCCCTGTCAGGTGATGGTCGTCCCAGTAGGACCCACTCTGGATGAGTACGCCCAGAAGATCCGGGACGACTTTCACCGTGGGGGCCTGATGGCAGATGTGGACTGTGATGCCAGCTGCACCCTCAATAAGAAGATCCGTAATGCCCAGCTGGCACAGTATAACTTCATCCTGGGTGGGTAGGAGAAGAGGGCATGACAGACGTGCGCGTGTGTGCGTGCGTGCGTGTGACGTTCAGCGGGTAGGAGATGTACTGTTGACTGGGTGAGAATAATTACACCTTTAATGTTGGTTTTAACTTTCTCTCCGTTTTATCTTCCCCTACGCACACACACACCACACACACACAGTGGTGGGAGAAAAGGAGAAGGCCAGTGAGACAGTTAACGTGCGCACGCGTGACAACAAGGTGCATGGAGAACGCAGCGTGAAGGAGTGTATGGAGCGTCTCCTACAGCTGAAGACGTCGCGTAGCCGCAACGCAGAGGAGGAGTTCTGAGTCCAGCTGACTGATATGACTCCTGATGATGAGAGGAGTCATACGGGTGCCTGCCGTCAGTCAGTCATACGGGTGCCTGCCGTCAGTCATACGGGTGCCTGCCGTCAGTCATACGGGTGCCTGCCGTCAGTCAGTCATACGGGTGCCTGCCGTCAGTCAGTCATACGGGTGCCTGCCGTCAGTCATACGGGTGCCTGCCGTCAGTCAGTCATACGGGTGCCTGCCGTCAGTCAGTCATACGGGTGCCTGCCGTCAGTCAGTCATACGGGTGCCTGCCGTCAGTCAGTCATACGGGTGCCTGCCGTCAGTCAGTCATACGGGTCATGTCAGTTGCCCTTTCCCCAATTCTATTAATTTCCTGTGAATGATTCTCTCTGGAAAACACATTCTAATAAAGTTTGCTAAATGTTTTGGAAAATGAAGATGTTATTGGTTTGATCACAGCTGTGGGCTATACGTCTGTCAATGTAAACTATTTTGTTTTCTAGTCCTATTGTAACTAGTCATCATGGTCTTACCAGGGCTTTGTTTCTGTCAACAGATGTTCAGGATATTTCTGCTTTGGAATGATCTCAAACTTTTTGCCTCTTATTAGTTGTGAGTATATATGGAAAACAACATGTTTGTCTGGGATTGTTAGAATTGTTGTTTCTGTCTACTGTCTGTTTTCATACAATCAAAGAATTGTAAATAAAAAGCAATTTTTTGAAACACCGAAATTGACGGAATTCATATTTTTTGGTCACATACTAAGTTTTGCTAACCCCAGACCACCAGACTGTTAAACTAACTAACCCCAGACCACCAGACTGTTAAACTAACTAACCCGAGACCTCCAGACTGTTAAACTAACTAACCCCAGACCACCAGACTGTTAAACTAACTAACCCGAGACCTCCAGACTGTTAAACTAACTAACCCCAGACCACCAGACTGTTAAACTAACTAACCCGAGACCTCCAGACTGTTAAACTAACTAACCCCTAATTTGTTTATTTCTAGTGTTAATATGTAGGATGGTTTCCTTTATCCGTGGTGTTTATTTCTAGTGTTATTATGTGGGATGGTTTCCTTTATCCGTGGTGTTTATTTCTAGTGTTATTATGTAGGATGGTTTCCTTTATCCGTGGTGTTTATTTCTAGTGTTATTATGTAGGATGGTTTCCTTTATCCGTGGTGTTTATTTCTAGTGTTATTATGTAGGATGGTTTCCTTTATCCGTGGTGTTTATTTCTAGTGTTATTATGTAGGATGGTGTCCTTTATCTGTGGTGTTTATTTCTAGTGTTATGTAGGATGGTTTCCTTTATCCGTGGTGTTTATTTCTAGTGTTATGTAGGATGGTTTCCTTTATCCGTGGTGTTTATTTCTAGTGTTAATATGTAGGATGGTTTCCTTTATCCATGGTGTTTACTTCTAGTGTTATTATGTAGGATGGTTTCCTTTATCCGTGGTGTTTATTTCTAGTGTTATTATGTAGGGTGGTTTCCTTTATCCGTGGTGTTTATTTCTAGTGTTATTATGTAGGATGGTTTCCTTTATCCGTGGTGTTTATTTCTAGTGTTATTATGTAGGATGGTTTCCTTTATCCGTGGTGTTTATTTCTAGTGTTATTATGTAGGGTGGTTCCCTTTATCCATGGTGTTTACTTCTAGTGTTATGGTTTCCTTTATCCGTGGTGTTTATTTCTTTATCCGTGTGTTTAATATTATGTATTTCTATATGTAGGATGGTTTCCTTTATCCGTGGTGTTTATTTCTAGTGTTTATTTGGTTTCTTTATCCGTGTTTATTTCCTTTATCCGTGGTGTTTATTTCTAGTGTTAATATGTAGGATGGTTTCCTTTATCCGTGGTGTTTATTTCTAGTGTTAATGTATGGTTTCCTTTATCCGTGGTGTTTATTTCTAGTGTTATCCTTTATCCGTGGTGTTTATTTCTAGTGTTAATATGTAGGATGGTTTCCTTTATCCGTGGTGTTTATTTCTAGTGTTAATATGTAGGATGGTTTCCTTTATCCGTGGTGTTTATTTCTAGTGTTAATATGTAGGATGGTTTCCTTTATCCGTGGTGTTTATTTCTAGTGTTAATATGTAGGATGGTTTCCTTTATCCGTGGTGTTTATTTCTAGTGTTATTATGTAGGATGGTTTCCTTTATCTTTTATCCGTGGTGTTTATTTCTAGTGTTATTATGTAGGATGGTTTCCTTTATCCGTGGTGTTTATTTCTAGTGTTATTATGTAGGATGGTTTCCTTTATCCGTGGTGTTTATTTCTAGTGTTATTATGTAGGATGGTTTCCTTTATCCGTGGTGTTTATTTCTAGTGTTATTATGTAGGATGGTGGTTTCCTTTATCCGTGGTGTTTATTTCTAGTGTTATTATGTAGGATGGTTTCCTTTATCCGTGGTGTTTATTTCTAGTGTTATTATGTAGGATGGTTTCCTTTATCCGTGGTGTTTATTTCTAGTGTTATTATGTAGGATGGTTTCCTTTATCCGTGGTGTTTATTTCTAGTGTTATTATGTAGGATGGTTTCCTTTATCCGTGGTGTTTATTTCTAGTGTTATTATGTAGGGTGGTTTCCTTTATCCGTGGTGTTTATTTCTAGTGTTATTATGTAGGATGGTTTCCTTTATCCGTGGTGTTTATTTCTGTATCTTATCCAATAACAGCTCTCCTGCTGTGGACCCAACAGACCAATAAGCTGCGGCTGTAATCGACTCTCATTTACTTTTACTTTCATTTGTGTTTAGTCAAGATATTTGCAACAACAAATGAATGTTTTTATCGTTTCCGGTGCCACATTTGAACATTTTCCAAAGATGCTGCTTTGGTTTATTTTCTCATGATGTATTGATTTGATATTAGTCGTTTATCAGTATTTTATTTATGCTGGACAATATGCAACCGGTTGTGATAGACACACTCTCGATCAGGTGAGTCACATTTCTGCACTTCTGACTCGTTTTTATGAATTAAAGACCGATTCCTGAGTCACATATTAAACTTTCTTTGACATTTTCTTGTGCAGTATTTTTACCTCGTTTTCCCAAAAATCGTTATTTTTTTATTTATTTTTACCGAGGTGAAATTGTTTTTATATTTCGACATTCAACAGACATTCGTCAATAACCTCAACATTAACTACTCATTCGTCATGTATTTTTTCTATGTGAAATGTATAATGATTATGCTGAATAACCGAACTAAACTAAAGTCCATGTTAGGTATCTAAATATGTTTCAGTATGGTGTATAGATGCATTTAAATTTCTGTACCTTGCTCATGGTCACTTGGTCAGGGTCACTTGGTCAGGTTGTGTTGTAATTAGGACTGAGCAACCAACTGTAACTGGTTCACATCCATGACAAATGCACCGAAATACATGGTTTAGATTTAAAAATAATAATAATATGTATATAAGTATATTAATGCTGCCAATTTCAAACATTATGACATATATTATTACAACACAGAAACATAATTATCACAGTCACTGTATCTTACTATATAATATCTAGTTATAATATAGGATGTTTGACTTTAATTTAACTACAATAAGTACATCAGATATACAATGATGACCCAAAACATTATCACCTAGTACGCTGTTGGTCCTCCCTGTGCCAACAAATCAGCACCAACCCACTAAGGCATGGTCTCCACCTGTGGTCACTGGCACCAAGGCCTCCACCTGTGGTCACTGGCACCAGGGCCTCCACCTGTGGTCAATGGCACCAGGGCCTCCACCTGTGGTCACTGGCACCAGGGCCTCCACCTGTGGTCACTGGCACCAGGGCCTCCACCTGTGGTCACTGGCACCAGGGCCTCCACTTGTGCTCACTGGCACCAAGGCCTCCAGCTGTGGTCACTGGCACCAGGGCCTCCACCTGTGGTCACTGGCACCAGGGCCTCCACCTGTGGTCACTGGCACCAGGGCCTCCACCTGTGGTCACTGGTACCAGGGCCTCCACCTGTGGTCACTGGCACCAGGGCCTCCACCTGTGGTCACTGGCACCAAGGCCTCCACCTGTGGTCACTGGCACCAGGGCCTCCACCTGTGGTCACTGGCACCAGGGCATGGCCTCCACCTGTGGTCACTGGCACCAGGGCATGGCCTCCACCTGTGGTCACTGGCACCAGGGCCTCCACCTGTGGTCACTGGCACCAAGGCGTTAGCAGCAGATCCTTCAAGTTCCATAAGTTGTGAGGTGGAGCCTCCATGGATCAGATTTGTTGGTCCAGCACATCCTACAGATGCTCTAATGAATTGAGATCTGGGGGATTTAGAGGTCAGGGCGACACATGGAGCTCTACAACATGTTCCTCAAACCATTCCTGAATAATGTGTGCAGTGTGTCAGGGTGCATTATCCAGCTGAAACAGACCACTCTTATAATGGTATCTTATAACCGCATTTAAATACAGTATTCTTGATCTGATGAATCAATGTCAGAACTAATATTTTATTCAAACATTTGGATTAATTCATTTGTAGTTTGATGGTTTTATTACAAACACTGAATTTATTATTATTTTTATTTTTCATGGCTTTTGGCGAATATCTGTTAAATGTTTGTTGATTATCTGTATGTAAAACCAATTTTACATTATACATTATTTTTCTGATGGTTGTGGTTTGTTAAACATAAACTTTATTTTCTCATTGATGTTTCTATTATTCCAGACTCAACATGGATTTCACTGAGGAGGAGAAACAGTGGCTGTTTTCGTTGTCTTCAGAGGTAATTCAAAGTCCATCTGAGATAATATTGAATTACAAACTCAGTATTGTAGGCTACATTGCATTTTCAATTAATTTCCGTGCTTATAAACACTTTTATGACAATTTAATCAAAACGTTGAAAATTGGGCTCTGAAGATAATGTAATAACAATTCCTCCATTCATGCATTTAAATGATACAGGATAACAGGGATCTTTTGGGTGCTCTGCTGTGCTGAACTTCTCTTTACAAAGTTGATCAAACATTATCCTGCAAAAGAATCAAGCTTCAAGTAAAACTGGTGCTCCACCTGATTTGCTGGTTTTTAGGCATTTGAGAAATTGACATACTGCTGCTATCAAGGCCAAATATGCAAGGCCAAATCTAACTACTTCCTTAGTGATATGACAGACTCTAACTACTTCCTTAGTGATATGACAGACTCTAACTACTTCCTTAGTGCTATGACATACTCTAACTACTTCCTTAGTGCTATGACATACTCTAACTACTTCCTTAGTGCTATGACATACTTTAACTACTTCCTTAGTGCTATGACATACTCTAACTACTTCCTTAGTGCTGTGACAGACTCTAACTACTTCCTTAGTGATATGACAGACTCTAACTACTTCCTTAGTGCTATGACATACTCTAATTACTTCCTTAGTGACATGACAGACTCTGACTACTTCCTTAGTGATATGACAGTCTCTGACTACTTCCTTAGTGATATGACAGTCTCTGACTACTTCCTTAGTGATATGACAGTCTCTGACTACTTCCTTAGTGATATGACAGACTCTAACTACTTCCTTAGAATATAACATATTCTCTAAGAGGAGAATTAAAATGTAAAAGAATTCCCCACACGATTATGGGAGTAGGGGCGGTGCTTATATAAGATTGTGGGAGTAGGGGCGGTGCTTATATACGATTGTGGGAGTAGGGGCGGTGCTTATATACGATTGTTGGAGTAGGGGCGGTGCTTATATACGATTGTGGGAGTAGGGGCAGTGCTTATATAAGATTGTTGGAGTAGGGGCGGTGCTTATATACGATTGTGGGAGTAGGGGCGGTGCTTATATACGATTGTTTGAGTAGGTGGCGGTGCTTATATACAATTGTGGGAGTAGGGGCGGTGCTTATACACAATTGTGGGAGTAGGGGCGGTGCTTATATACGATTGTGGGACTAGGGGCGGTGCTTATATACGATTGTGTGAGTAGGGGCGGTGCTTATATACGGTTGTGTGAGTAGTGGCGGTGCTTATATACGATTGTGGGAGTAGGGGCGGTGCTTATATACGATTGTGGGAGTAGGGGCAGTGCTTATATACCATTGTGGGAGTAGGGGCGGTGCTTATGTACGATTGTGGGAGTAGTGGCGGTGCTTATATACGATTGTTTCAGTAGGTGGCGGTGCTTATATACGATTGTGGGAGTAGTGGCGGTGCTTATATACGATTGTGGGAGTAGGGCCGGTGCTTATATACGTTTGTGTGAGTAGTGGCGGCGCTTATATACGATTGTGGGAGTAGTGGCGGTGCTTATATACGATTGTGGGAGTAGGGGCGGTGCTTATATACGGTTGTGTGAGTAGTGGCGGTGCTTATATACAGTAACACTGAAGATAGCCATGAAGATAAACTGCTCAGAGTGGTTTAGAGATGCAGTAAATTGCCATGCCAGCATACTTTGGGACAAGCTTATCCAGCTTTTGGTCATTCAGGTTAATCAGGAAGTCACAAAGTTACTGGAAGTTACTTGAAACAGCCAGTTACCTGAAGCAGCCAGTTACCTGACTTACTATCAAAACCCTCAGGTCTCGGTTTGTTTCTCGTTCAAGATTCCAGAAGTATAAACTATTCTGCTGATTGTCATAATGACAAACTGGTTTGTTCGCCTTCCTTTTTCTAGATCCCTAATTGCAGTGAATTGACATCTCTGGAGGAACACCTGAGGCAGCTGGCTGAGCCTGTCAGTTTGCTTGAAGCTTTGTGGTTCCAGATGTCTGCTTCTATCCAGTTTGGACTGAGCTGTCCTCATCGTGTATCTCAGGGCCCTGAACCTGCCACCAAGCATGCAGACAAGTTGTACCTTATAAACAACACTTGAATGATAAGTGGTTCTAGAGCCCCAGGTTTTGCCATGGATCACTGAACAGGAATATGAAGACATTTTAAAACGAATCAGGAATAAGACTGGAGTAATGTGGACATACTGAACAACTAATGTCATGTGTTATTGACTCCATCTAAAGTGACTTTTGAACACCATTATAACAGGATCGCTGTGTCCAGTGCATGAACTCTTACAATGGGGAGGGCTAATTAAACATGTGCATTACACAGGCCTACACACATGTGAATACTCAGAAACACACCTGGAGGAGCATACATTCACCTACACAGGCCTACATACATGTGAATACTCAGAAACACACCTGGAGGAGCATACATTCACCTACACAGGCCTACATACATGTGAATACTCAGAAACACACCTGGAGGAGCATACATTCACCTACACAGGCCTACATACATGTGAATACTCAGAAACACACCTGGAGGAGCATACATTCACCTACACAGGCCTACACACATGTGAATACTCAGAAACACACCTGGAGGAGCATACATTCACCTACACAGGCCTACATACATGTGAATACTCAGAAACACACAGACCAGGATACCTCATGTTTAGCACTTTCAACCACTTTATTGAAAACTATCAATTTTTTTAAATTTTAATACCTTTCATAAAAACATCATAGCTTGATTTCTACCTTAAATTTTTTGTAAGAAACACTTATTGACACTTTAACCAGTGGATAAAAAACATAATGTGTATTTTCTATGTTTTATAAGGTTTGAAATTACTGTTTACTTTTTAATGCTGATGTGCTATGTATAAATAAATTTAATTATAAGCTTCAGTTACATTTAATCAGTCATCTAAAAAAATAATCTGGATAACGCACTCATACAGTCCACTAGATAATGCACTCATTGTCATGGTTCACAGGTGTTCCGTGTGTTCCTGTGTCGTGGTGTGCTTGTTTGTCTCCATCTTGTGGGTGTTCATAGGGTTTCATCATTACCTTAATTTTCCCCCTTTTTCTCACCTGTTGCTTGTTAGTCCTCGTTATGTGTAGTATTTAGTCTTCCCTGTTATCCTGTGTGTTTGTCGGGTCATTGTCTGGTTAAGTTCTCGTTTCTTGTGCCTGTTCCTGCCGGGATGAGAATAAAAACCCTTTATTGGAAAAGCTTCTCCGCGAGTGTGTCTACTCCTTGGGATCTGCATGGCAGACCCTGACAGAATGACCCGACCCGCTATGACACAGCGGAGAAAGAAGAGCTGTCCGTCCACTTACGGACAGTCTCCGGAGTTCCCTGAATGTTTTCGCCGGTGCGCGATCCGGCGCGGACCGCCCCTCCCTCCTCGAACATCCACTCCGCCAGCTATCTGGTTACCAGCGGACTACGCAGCATTGCGTGAGTGGAGAGAGTCACTCCGCAGCGAGGATGAGGAGTATCTGGAGGGGAAGTACGGCTGGGAGCCCTATGGTGCTGAGGACTCCGAGTCTGAGGACGAGTCCGAGGAGGAGGAGTACATGGAGGGAGGTTTCGCTGGGATCCTTTCACCCTCCAGCTGATTCC
Source organism: Dallia pectoralis (assembly GCA_029465975.1). NCBI lineage: Eukaryota > Metazoa > Chordata > Actinopteri > Esociformes > Umbridae > Dallia > Dallia pectoralis. The sequence continues at coordinate 548,793 of CM055737.1, read as the reverse complement.
TGTCTCACCTTCCTCGTTTCTGCCCTCCACCTCACCACCCCTGAGAGCTGCTCGGCAGCACGAGATGGCTGCCGCCCCGCAGCACAAGATGGCTGCCGCCCCGCAGCACAAGATGGCTGCCGCCCCGCAGCACAAGATGGCTGCCGCCCCGCAGCACAAGATGACTGCCGCCCCTCAGCTCAAGATGGCTGCCGCCCCGCAGCACAGGATGGCTGCCGCCCCGCAGCACAGGATGGCTGCCGCCCCGCAGCACAGGATGGCTGCCGCCCCGCAGCACTGGATGGCTGCCGCCCCGCAGCTCAAGATGGCTGACCAGGCTCAAGCGGCGAAAAGGACAGGGGAGGTCTCACTGCTGGACAGTGGTGAGGACCTTGAGTGTTCAGATGAGGAGGACATTGATGATGACCCTCCTCCTTTGGAAGACACCAGAGGTGGAGGGAAGAAGCTACTGCCTGAGCCTGTCCCCGTGTCCTTGCCTGAGCCTGTCTCCGTGTCCTTGCCTGAGCCTGTCTCCGTGTCCTTGCCTGAGCCTGTCCCCGTGTCCTTGCCTGAGCCTGACCCCGTGTCCTTGCCTGAGCCTGACCCCGTGTCCTTGCCTGAGCCTGTCCCCGTGCCCTTGCCTGAGCCTGTCCCCGTGCCCTTGCCTGAGCCTGTCCCCGTGCCCTTGCCTGAGCCTGTCCCCGTGCCCTTGCCTGAGCCTGTCCCCGTGCCCTTGCCTGAGCCTGTCCCCGTGCCCTTGCCTGAGCCTGTCCCCGTGCCCTTGCCTGAGCCTGTCCCCGTTTCCTTGCCTGAGCCAGCCCCGTGTCCGTCCCAGAGTCTGTCCCCGTGGCGGTCCCGTGGCTGTCCCGGTCCCCGAGCTCACTCCAGCCCCAGAGCTCACTCCAGCCCCAGAGCTCACTCCAGCCCCAGAGCTCACTCCAGCCCCAGAGCTCACTCCAGCCCCAGAGCTCACTCCAGCCCCAGAGCTCACGCCAGCCCCAGAGCTCACGCCAGCCCCAGAGCTCACTCCAGCCCCAGAGCTCACTCCAGCCCCGAGCTCACTCCAGCCCCCGAGCTCACTCCAGCCCCGAGCTCACTCCAGCCCCAGAGCTCACTCCAGCCCCAGAGCTCACTCCAGCCCCAGAGCTCACTCCAGCCCCAGAGCCCACTCCAGCCCCAGAGCTCACTCCAGCCCCAGAGCTCACTCCAGCCCCAGAGCTCACTCCAGCCCCAGAGCTCACTCCAGACCCCGAGCTCACTTCAGACCCCTTGTCGGAGTCTGTCCCCCTGCCTGACTCCAGTCCTGTCCCCCTGCCTGACTCCAGTCCTGTCCCCCTGCCTGACTCCAGTCCTGTCCCCTGCCTGACTCCAGTCCGGTCCCCGTCCTGTTCTCGAGCCCCGTCCTATGCCCGAGGCCGTCATCCTGGCCGGGACAGTTCCCGGGCCAAGGACTGTTGCCGGGCCAAAACCAGTTCCGGCACGGCCACCTGAACCGTGTCCTCCGGCACGACCACCTGAACCGTGTCCTCCGGCACGACCACCTGAACCGTGTCCTCCGGCACGGCCACCTGAACCGTGTCCTCCGGCACGGCCACCTGAACCGTGTCCTCCGGCACGGCCACCTGAACCGTGTCCTCCGGCACGGCCACCTGAACCGTGTCCTCCGGCGCTGCCTCCTGACCCGTGTCCTCCGGCGCTGCCTCCTGACCCGTGTCCTCCGGCGCTGCCTCCTGACCCGTGTCCTCCGGCGCTGCCTCCTGACCCGTGTCCTCCGGCGCTGCCTCCTGACCCGTGTCCTCCGGCGCTGCCTCCTGACCCGTGTCCTCCGGCCCTGCCTCCTGACCCGTCTCCTCCGGCCCTGCCTCCTGACCCGTCTCCTCCGGCACTGCCTCCTGACCCGTCTCCTCCGGCACTGCCTCCTGACCCGTCTCCTCCGGCACTGCCTCCTGACCCGTCTCCTCCGGCACTGCCTCCTGACCCGTATCTGCCTGGTCGACCTCCAGACCTGCACCCTCCTGTCCGGCCTCCAGACCTGCACCCGCCTGTCCGGCCGCCAGACCTGCACCCGCCTGTCCGGCCTCCAGACCTGCACCCTCCTGTCCGGCCTCCAGACCTGCACCCTCCTGATCTGCCTCCTGACCCGCTCCCCGCCGGGTAGACCTCCTGACCCGCTCCCGCCGGGTAGACCACCTGACCCGCTCCCGCCGGGTAGACCACCTGACCCGCTCCCGCCGGGTAGACCACCTGACCCGCCGTCCTTGCCTGGCCGGTCGCCCGAGCTGTCCTTGCCTGTCCGGCCTCCTGACCCTCATCCGTCCTTCCGGACCTCTGCTCCGCCTACGCCTGTCCGCCCTCCTGACCCGCATCCGCCCGTCCTGTCCTCTGCCCCGCCTCAGCCGTTACGGCCTCCTGACCCGCATCCGCCCGGCCGGGTCTCTGCTCCGCCCCTCCGGTCCGGCCTCCTGACTCTGTGTCTTGCTGGCACTGTCCTCTAGGCCTCCGCTTGCCCCCGGAGTAACTGCACTATTCCCTTGACTCTGTCCCCGTTCCAGGTTTTTTGTTTCTCGCCTCCATCCCACCCCACCTCCTCTGCCGCCTCCCGCTGCAATTCGTAGCCGGGGTTTTAGTTTATTTTTTATTTTTGGCGCTTCTGGAGCCGCGCCTTGAGGGGGGGTACTGTCATGGTTCACAGGTGTTCCCGTGTGTTCCTGTGTCGTGGTGTGCTTGTTTGTCTCCATCTTGTGGGTGTTCATAGGGTTTCATCATTACCTTAATTTTCCCCCTTTTTCTCACCTGTTGCTTGTTAGTCCTCGTTATGTGTAGTATTTAGTCTTCCCTGTTATCCTGTGTGTTTGTCAGGTCATTGTCTGGTTAAGTTCTCGTTTCTTGTGCCTGTTCCTGCCTGGATGAGAATAAAAACCCTTTATTGGAAAAGCTTCTCCGCGAGTGTGTCTACTCCTTGGGATCTGCATGGCAGACCCTGACACTCATATAATGCACTCGTACAGTCCACTAGATAATGCACTCATACAGTCCACTAGATAATGCACTCCTACAGTCCACTAGATAATGCACTCCTACAGTTCACTAGATAATGCCCTCATATAATGCACTCGTAAAGTCCACTAGATAATGCACGCGTACAGTACACTAGATAATGCACTCATACAGTCCACTGGATAATGCACTCCTACAGTCCACTAGATAATGCCCTCATATAATGCACTCGTACAGTCCACTAGATAATGCACTCATACAGTCCACTAGATAATGCACTCATACAGTCCACTAGATAATGCACTCCTACAGTCCACTAGATAATGCACTCATACAGTCCACTAGATAATGCACTCCTACAGTCCACTAGATAATGCACTCATACAGTCCACTAGATAATGCACTCATACAGTCCACCTGATAATGCACACATACAGTCCACTAGATAATGCACGCATACAGTCCACTGGATAATGCACTCATACAGTCCACTAGATAATGCACTCATACAGTCCACTGGATAATGCACTCATACAGTCCACTGGATAATGCACTCATACAGTCCACTGGATAATGCACTCATACAGTCCACTCGATAATGCACTCATACAGTCCACTGGATAATGCACTCATACAGTCCACTGGATAATGCACTCATACAGTCCACTGGATAATGCACGCATACAGTCCACTGGATAATGCACTCATACAGTCCACTGGATAATGCACTCATACAGTCCACTGGATAATGCACTCCTACAGTCCACTAGATAATGCACTCATACAGTCCACTGGATAATGCACTCATACAGTCCACTAGATAATGCACTCATACAGTCCACTGGATAATGCACTCATACAGTCCACTGGATAATGCACTCATACAGTCCACTGGATAATGCACTCATACAGTCCACTGGATAATGCACTCCTACAGTCCACTAGATAATGCACTCATACAGTCCACTGGATAATGCACTCCTACAGTCCACTAGATAATGCACTCATACAGTCCACTAGATAATGCACTCATACAGTCCACTGGATAATGCACTCATACAGTCCACTGGATAATGCACTCATACAGTCCACTGGATAATGCACTCCTACAGTCCACTAGATAATGCACTCATACAGTCATCTGGATAATGCACTCATACAGTCCACTGGATAATGCACTCATACAGTCCACTGGATAATGCACGCATACAGTCCACTGGATAATGCACTCATACAGTCCACTGGATAATGCACGCATACAGTCCACTGGATAATGCACTCATACAGTCCACTGGATAATGCACTCATACAGTCCACTGGATAATGCACTCATAAAGTCCACTGGATAATGCACTCATACAGTCCACTGGATAATGCACTCGTACAGTCCACTGGATAATGCACTCATACAGTCCACTGGATAATGCACTCATACAGTCCACTAGATAATGCACTCATACAGTCCACTGGATAATGCACTCATACAGTCCACTGGATAATGCACTCATACAGTCCACTGGATAATGCACTCATACAGTCCACTAGATAATGCACTCATACAGTCCACTGGATAATGCACTCATACAGTCCACTGGATAATGCACTCATACAGTCCACTGGATAATGCACTCATACAGTCCACTGGATAATGCACTCATACAGTCCACTGGATAATGCACTCCTACAGTCCACTAGATAATGCACTCATACAGTCCACTGGATAATGCACTCATACAGTCCACTAGATAATGCACTCATACAGTCCACTGGATAATGCACTCATACAGTCCACTAGATAATGCACTCATACAGTCCACTGGATAATGCAATCATACAGTCCACTAGATAATGCACTCATACAGTCCACTAGATAATGCACTCATACAGTCCACTGGATAATGCACTCAGTAGTACACCAGGAAATCCTTCTAACCCAACTTAACTATTGTACAGTTGTTGGAATGACATGTACCCACAAGATGGCGGAGAAGACCCAGTTTAAAAATATCTGAAAAGAAGAATTGTTTACACCCTTCCCCCTCTCTCCTTTTCCCTCTCTCCCTCTCCTTCCCACATGGAAAAAACCTATATGAGGATATATGTGCATATATGTAACCTATATGTTACCTATATGCACATATATGCTGCATATATGCACATATATGATAATATATATGCTGCATATATGCACATATATGATAATATATATGCTGCATATATGCGCATATATGCCACATATATGCACATATATGATAATATATGCTGCATATATGCGCATATATGCCACATATCGTCAAAATTGAGGTGCATATATGTGCATATATCCCTTACGAAAAAAAAGTATATTAAAGTATACTATGTATACTACAAAATGGGTAGTACACTTTTAGTTTACTTATGATATACTTTCAAAAAGTACATTTAGAAAATAGTTAACTTACTTGAACTTTTAAGTTCACTACCAAATCGAAAAACGTTTTTACACATTTCTTCTGGAGATGTACGTTTTCTACAGCAAAAACAGTCTAAATATTTTTTAAGTAATTTTTTTAGATCCATCTTGTATATTCTAATACTCATGTCTATGAAATGCATTGCACATTAAATATTTTTTGTTACTGAAGCTGAAATCATAATTACTGCCAAACATTTTGAAGCCCTATATTCATATACTATACTAATAATAATCAATTGGAGTATTAATAAAAATGTCTATGAACTAATTCTGCCTTTGCTGTATGTATTTTGAGGAACATTTATAAGTCTGATATGAATGAAAGCCCCGGACAGACAGGACATTAACATATATTTGAACATATTTTACATGCATTAACTGAGAAAATGTCCAATGAAGCATCAGAAGAAGGCGGATGTAGGCGGAGCTGATTAGCGACGTCACTTCCTGTTCCTTGCGCGCGAGCAAAATATCACATGTTGAACCGGAGATATTTCAGCGTGTTTCAGTCGCCATAAACTACGCTTTAAACTCGAGAATCAGGTGTAAGGATTCCAAAAAGGACCAAGTACAGATGGAATGAACAGGTGAGTTTGAGCTAAATTCTAACTTTATCTAGGCCTATATGAGATAACAGCTAACTAGCTACTTGGCTATATGGTTAATGCTCACATCAACATTAGCTAGATAGCTATTTACGTCTGAGCCATGTAAGAAGACAACACGTAACTAGCGCTTGTTAACAATTACTTATCTTTTATCTGCATCTTTTGTTTTTCAGGTAACTGGTAGCTACAGTTACTAATTAGGCAAGGTTGCTAGGTAGCTTGTTTGTAAGAGGCAGGGAACAAAAAATGAACATGTACTTTATCCTAATAAGCCATGTAGCCACTAGTTTGCTGATAATTTTTTTTTCTTGATGCTGTGTGTTATAAATTGTAACACGCTGGGTGTTTATAAGATGTTGCATTTAACTGGCTATAGTATAAATTAAACGATGTACCTTACCCTTTCTCATTTCTTCAGGCTTCAGAGGAAGTTAATGTCAATGCAGAATACTCTGTATCTGATCCCAACAGCAAAGAGGGAGACATACCCAATCTCAGTAATGAAGAGGATGATGACATACACAATCCCAACAGCATGGAGGACAATGTACCCGATCCCAGCAGTGAAGAGGAAGACGTAACTGATCCCAGCAGTGAAGAGGAAGACGTACACAATACGAACAGTGAATGGGGCGACAATTCATCTGCCTTGGTATGTTTCACGCAAGTGTGTATTTGGAATCCTAATTTAATATTGCGCAATTTCACAAATTCCGATAAAAGGTTAAATATATTAATCATGTTTGCTTGTTGTCTTGTGTTTTTTTTACAGGGCATGCTAGGGAGAAATTTGAAGAAATAACAGTGCAAGATGTCCAGAGGATCTTGCACAAGAAGTGCAACAATGAATGCTTCAGACAAGTAAAGGCAGAAAAGATGTGAGCATGCATTTCATGTACAAAAATGAAGCATATTGTTAAATAAAATAACCATGTTTATTTTAACATTTAGAGTTTAAAATAGTTCTACAATGTATATATCAACATTTTAAGTGTTCATAGCTGGTTTATCCCCTTTAATGTAGCTTTGACAATATTATCTCATGAAAATATTTATGAAAACACACACATTGTGTGTCTTGCCTCAAGATTTATTTAGGTATTTTGAATATGTACTGTATTTCCTTTATTTTAAAGATGTTAATTACACTTGAAGACAAAAGTATATTCTAAAGTTTCAAGTGGAACTCCTACCAGACACATGGCACTGATTGTTAGAGTATTGTTTAAGGTTCACTTGACAAACATGGCTTGTACAGTTATACTATGTGTTTAAATCTATTAGTAAATCATAGTAAATTAACATTTATTAGGTTTACTTCTTGAAGTACTTAAATGAGTTGAAATACTTTTAAGTACTTTAAGAAGTCTACATCATAAACTAAAAGTACACTACACGGGTTACTTTAAAGTATACAAAAGTATACTTTTAAGTACTTTAAGAAGTCTACTTCATAAACTAAAAGTACACTACACGGGTTACTTTAAAGTATTTAAAAGTATACTTAAAATAAACTAAGTGTACTCTAAAGTGTACTAAATAAACAATAAAGTGGGCCAATTTAGTCTACTTAGTATAAAAATAGTATATAAATAAGTACTTTAGTACCTTAATAATAGTATACTTTTTAAACTTAAGTATACTCTCAAAAATGAACTTAAAGTATACTTTTGTTTTGTAAGGATACAGGCCATATAGGTCTCCTGTATTGCTTCTTTATATCCACAAATAAGACCTATATGTACATACAAGATGTCTCCAATCGCAGCTGTACTGTAAGTACTTTGAGTTCCTGATGAAGTCTGTTGAAGTATTGCGCTCTTACTCGTTGTATTACGGTAACAGATTTGTTTTGGTGTATTAAGTGTTTTAATCGTTTTTTTAATGTTCAGTTTTTTGTCTTGTTTTTGTTCTATTTGATTGTTCTTAAGTAAATAAATAATGTACATTTCTACATTTTGGGCTTTTATTTATGTTGCATAGTAGCTATGGATTTCAATAATTTAACATATAGGTGCATATATGTTAGGTGCATATAGGTGCATATATGTTAGGTGCATATAGGTGCATATATGTTAGGTGCATATAGGTGCATATATGTTAGGTGCATATAGGTGCATATATGTGAGGTGCATATATGTTAGGTTCATATAGTTGCATATATTTTAGGTGCATATATGCACATATATGTACATATAATATAGGAAAACGGCCAATTTTATATATGTCACATATATTAAAAACATATATCAAAACCTATATTAAAACATATATGTTTTTATAGGTTCTTTCCATGTGGGTTTTCCCTCTCTCTTTTTCCCTCTCCTTTTCCCTCTCTCCCTCTCCTTTTCCCTCTCTCTTTTTCCCTCTCCTTTTCCCTCTCTCCCTCTCTCCTTTTCCCTCTCTCCCTCTCTTTTTTAACCTTCTCTCGCTTTCTCTTTTGCCTACTCCTTTCTTGCTGAACATCATTGGTTGGTTGGTTTAAAGAGTTATTAAAAAACCTAAGAGAGAAAGATTAAAGTTTGTTAAGATGAACTCTGAGGAGAGGTTGAAAAAAATGTTTTAATGACATCAACCTAAGTGCATGTAAACTTCTGACCTCAACTTGAGGTCGTTGCACACATTTACACATAAACCAATCTTTATACACTCCAGACACGTATAAGAATGACCTATACCAATCTTTACACATTCTGGGATATATTAAACCTTACATAGTCCATACATAGATTACAATGACACACACAGATACATATATACTCTATGAATGTTTTTTCTCTTTTTCCATTTTCTATTTTCTCTACCACAACCCTCAGCAGAAGAACCTCATATTATGGTCAGTCAGCCATGAAGTTAGTTTAGCTTGTGGTAACCCAGCTGCCGGCTTTAATAACTTAATGTTTGGTAAATTACATGCTTTTAATGTATGTGTGTGTGTGTGTGTGTGTGTGTGTGTGAGTAATCATATCAACCCTAACCCCTCTAACCCTAACCATATCAACCCTAACCCTAACCATATCAACCCTAACCCTAACCCCCCTAACCCTAACCATATCAACCCTAACCCTAACCATATCAACCCTAATCCTAACCCCCCTAACCCTAACCATATCAACCCTAACCCCTCTAACCCTAACCATATCAACCCTAACCCCTCTAACCCTAACCATATCAACCCTAACCCTTTTAACCTTAAGCCTCTTAACCTTTCTAACCCTAACCCTAACCTTTCTCACCCTAACCCTAACCTTTTTAACCCTAACCCTAACCTTTCTCACCCTAACCCTAACCTTTCTAACCCTAACCTTTCTCACCCCAACCCTAACCTTTCTCACCCTAACCCTAACCCTAACCTTTCTAACCCTAACCCTAACCTTTCTAACCCTAACCTTTCTCACCCTAACCCTAACCCTAACCTTTCTCACCCTAACCCTAACCCTATATAACTTTAAACCCTAACTGTTTCTTCTTTCAACATACACATTATCTTTTTTTGAACAGCTCTCAGCCTCAACATGTTCGTTGTTTTAGTTCTGTCATTACTATTCCCACCTTAAAGACCCGTGCTGACAGAGATCCCAGTCAAATCATATTTGTTTTGAGAAAATTATTACGGATAACCTTTTTCATGATCTCCTCCTGTTCTCTTCCTGTTCTCCTCCTGTTCTCCTCCTGTTCTCTTCCTGTTCTCCTCCTGTTCAATTCCTGTTCTCCTCATGATCTCTTCCTGTTCTCTTCCTGTTCTCCTCATGATCTCTTCCTGTTCTCTTCCTGTTCTCCTCATGATCTCTTCTTGTTCTCTTCCTGTTCTCCTCATGATCTCCTCCTGTTCTCTTCCTGTTCTCTTCCTGTTCTCCTCATGATCTCCTCCTGTTCTCCTCCTGTTCTCTTCCTGTTCTCTTCCTGTTCTCCTCATGATCTCCTCCTGTTCTCTTCCTGTTCTCTTCCTGTTCTCCTCATGATCTCTTCCTGTTCTCTTCCTGTTCTCTTCATGATCTCTTCCTGTTCTCTTCCTGTTCTCCTCATGATCTCTTCCTGTTCTCTTCCTGTTCTCCTCATGATCTCCTCCTGTTCTCTTCCTGTTCTCCTCATGATCTCCTCCTCTTCTCTTCCTGTTCTCTTCCTGTTCTCCTCATGATCTCCTCCTGTTCTCTTCCTGTTCTCTTCCTGTTCTCCTCATGATCTCCTCCTGTTCTCTTCCTGTTCTCCTCATGATCTCTTCCTGTTCTCTTCCTGTTCTCCTCATGATCTCTTCCTGTTCTCCTCCTGTTCTCTTCCTGTTCTCCTCATGATCTCCTCCTGTTCTCCTCCTGTTCTCTTCCTGTTCTCCTCATGATCTCCTCCTGTTCTCTTCCTGTTCTCTTCCTGTTCTCTTCCTGTTCTCCTCATGATCTCTTCCTGTTCTCTTCCTGTTCTCCTCATGATCTCTTCCTGTTCTCTTCCTGTTCTCCTCATGATCTCTTCCTGTTCTCCTCATGATCTCTTCCTGTTCTCTTCCTGTTCTCCTCATGATCTCTTCCTGTTCTCTTCCTGTTCTCCTCATGATCTCTTCCTGTTCTCTTCCTGTTCTCCTCATGATCTCTTCCTGTTCTCTTCCTGTTCTCCTCATGATCTCTTCCTGTTCTCCTCATGATCTCCTCCTGTTCTCTTCCTGTTCTCTTCCTGTTCTCCTCATGATCTCCTCCTGTTCTCCTCATTATCTCTTCCTGTTCTCTTCCTGATCTCCTCATGATCTCCTCCTGTTCTCTTCCTGTTCTCCTCATGATCTCCTCATGATCTCTTCCTGTTCTCTTCCTGTTCTCCTCATGATCTCTTCCTGTTCTCTTCCTGTTCTCCTCATGATCTCCTCCTGTTCTCTTCCTGTTCTCCTCATGATCTTCTCCTGTTCTCCTGTGTTTCCTGGTCTGAGCCAGCGAGAGAAAGAGGTCTTCAGAGGCAAGCAGTCAGAGAACACCCTCTGGGCTCGACACAAGGACCTACTAACTGAACAAAGACCTGCTGTAAGTTCAGCAGGATGGAAGATGAGGAGAAGAAGTTGAGGAGTCGAGGAGGACTCTAGAAGAAGATGAGAGGAGGTTGAGGAGTAGAGGAGGACTGTAGAAGAAGATGAGAGGAGGTTGAGGAGTAGGGGAGGACTGTAGTAGAAGATGAGAGGAGGTTGAGGAGTAGGGGAGGGCTGTAGAAGAAGATGAGAGGAGGTTGAGGAGTAAAGGAGGACTGTAGTAGAAGATCAGAGGAGGTTGAGGAGTAGAGGAGGACTGTAGAAGAAGATTAGAGGAGGTTGAGGAGTAGAGGAGGACTGTAGAAGAAGATTAGAGGAGGTTGAGGAGTAGAGGAGGACTGTAGTAGAAGATTAGAGGAGGTTGAGGAGTAGAGGAGGACTGTAGAAGAAGATTAGAGGAGGTTGAGGAGTAGAGGAGGACTGTAGAAGAAGATTAGAGGAGGTTGAGGAGTAGAGGAGGATTGTAGAAGAAGATTAGAGGAGGTTGAGGAGTAGAGGAGGACTGTAGAAGAAGATGAGAGGAGGTTGAGGAGGACGGTAGTAGAAGATGAGAGGAGGTTGAGGAGTAGAGGAGGACTGTAGTAGAAGATTAGAGGAGGTTGAGGAGTAGAGGAGGACTGTAGTAGAAGATTAGAGGAGGTTGAGGAGTAGAGGAGGACTGTAGAAGAAGATTAGAGGAGGTTGAGGAGTAGAGGAGGACTGTAGAACAAGATGAGAGGAGGTTGAGGAGTAGAGGAGGACTGTAGTAGAAGATTAGAGGAGGTTGAGGAGTAGAGGAGGACTGTAGAAGAAGATTAGAGGAGGTTGAGGAGTAGAGGAGGACTGTAGTAGAAGATGAGAGGAGGTTGAGGAGTAGAGGAGGACTGTAGTAGAAGATGAGAGGAGGTTGAGGAGTAGAGGAGGACTGTAGTAGAAGATTAGAGGAGGTTGAGGAGTAGAGGAGGACTGTAGAAGAAGATGAGAGGAGGTTGAGGAGTAGAGGAGGACTGTAGTAGAAGATTAGAGGAGGTTGAGGAGTAGAGGAGGACTGTAGTAGAAGATTAGAGGAGGTTGAGGAGTAGAGGAGGACTGTAGAAGAAGATGAGAGGAGGTTGAGGAGTAGAGGAGGACTGTAGTAGAAGATGAGAGGAGGTTGAGGAGTAGAGAAGGACTGTAGTAGAAGATTAGAGGAGGTTGAGGAGTAGAGGAGGGCTGTAGAAGAAGATTAGAGGAGGTTGAGGAGTAGAGGAGGACTGTAGAAGAAGATTAGAGGAGGTTGAGGACTAGAGGAGGACTGTAGTAGAAGATTAGAGGAGGTTGAGGAGTAGAGGAGGACTGTAGTAGAAGATTAGAGGAAGTTGAGGAGTAGAGGAGGACTGTAGTAGAAGATTAGAGGAGGTTGAGGAGTAGAGGAGGACTGTAGTAGAAGATTAGAGGAGGTTGAGGAGTAGAGGAGGACTGTAGTAGAAGATTAGAGGAGGTTGAGGAGTAGAGGAGGACTGTAGTAGAAGATTAGAGGAGGTTGAGGAGTAGAGGAGGGCTGTAGAAGAAGATGAGAGGAGGTTGAGGAGTCGAGGAGGACGGTAGTAGAAGATGAGAGGAGGTTGAGGAGTAGAGGAGGACTGTAGTAGAAGATTAGAGGAGGTTGAGGAGTAGAGAAGGACTGTAGTAGAAGATGAGAGGAGGTTGAGGAGTAGAGGAGGACTGTAGTAGAAGATTAGAGGAGGTTGAGGAGTAGAGGAGGACTGTAGTAGAAGACTAGAGGAGGTTGAGGAGTAGAGGAGGACTGTAGTAGAAGATTAGAGGAGGTTGAGGAGTAGAGGAGGACTGTAGAAGAAGATTAGAGGAGATTGAGGAGTAGAGGAGGACTGTAGAAGAAGATGAGAGGAGGTTGAGGAGTAGAGGAGGACTGTAGTAGAAGATTAGAGGAGGTTGAGGAGTAGAGGAGGACTGTAGTAGAAGATGAGAGGAGGTTGAGGAGTAGAGGAGGACTGTAGAAGAAGATTAGAGGAGGTTGAGGAGTAGAGGAGGACTGTAGAAGAAGATTAGAGGAGGTTGAGGAGTAGAGGAGGACTGTAGAAGAAGATGAGAGGAGGTTGAGGAGTAGAGGAGGACTGTAGTAGAAGATTAGAGGAGGTTGTGGAGTAGAGGAGGACTGTAGAAGAAGATTAGAGGAGGTTGAGGAGTAGAGGAGGACTGTAGTAGAAGATGAGAGGAGGTTGAGGAGTAGAGGAGGACTGTAGTAGAAGATGAGAGGAGGTTGAGGAGTAGAGGAGGACTGTAGAAGAAGATGAGAGGAGGTTGAGGAGTAGAGGAGGACTGTAGTAGAAGATTAGAGGAGGTTGAGGAGTAGAGGAGGACTGTAGAAGAAGATTAGAGGAGGTTGAGGAGTAGAGGAGGACTGTAGTAGAAGATTAGAGGAGGTTGAGGAGTAGAGGAGGACTGTAGTAGAAGATTAGAGGAGGTTGAAAAGGAGGACTGTAGAAAAAGATTAGAGAGGTTGAGGAGTGGAGGAGGACTGTAGAAGAAGATTAGAGGAGGTTGAGGAGTAGAGGAGGACTGTAGAAGAAGATTAGAGGAGGTTGAGGAGTAGAGAAGGACTGTAGTAGAAGATTACAGGAGGTTGAGGAGTAGGGGAGGACTGTAGAAGAAGATTAGAGGAGGTTGAGGAGTAGAGGAGGACTGTAGAAGAAGATTAGAGGAGGTTGAGGAGTAGAGGAGGACTGTAGAAGAAGATGAGAGGAGGTTGAGGAGTAGAGGAGGATGGTAGTAGAAGATGAGAGGAGGTTGAGGAGTAGAGGAGGACTGTAGTAGAAGATTAGAGGAGGTTGAGGAGTAGAGGAGGACTGTAGAAAAAGATTAGAGGAGGTTGAGGAGTAGAGGAGGACTGTAGAAGAAGATTAGAGGAGGTTGAGGAGTAGAGGAGGACTGTAGAAGAAGATTAGAGGAGGTTGAGGAGTAGAGAAGGACTGTAGTAGAAGATTACAGGAGGTTGAGGAGTAGGGGAGGACTGTAGAAGAAGATTAGAGGAGGTTGAGGAGTAGAGGAGGACTGTAGAAGAAGATTAGAGGAGGTTGAGGAGTAGAGGAGGACTGTAGAAGAAGATGAGAGGAGGTTGAGGAGTAGAGGAGGATGGTAGTAGAAGATGAGAGGAGGTTGAGGAGTAGAGGAGGACTGTAGTAGAAGATTAGAGGAGGTTGAGGAGTAGAGGAGGACTGTAGTAGAAGATTAGAGGAGGTTGAGGAGTAGAGGAGGACTGTAGAAGAAGATTAGAGGAGGTTGAGGAGTAGAGGAGGACTGTAGAAGAAGATGAGAGGAGGTTGAGGAGTAGAGGAGGACTGTAGTAGAAGATTAGAGGAGGTTGAGGAGTAGAGGAGGACTGTAGAAGAAGATTAGAGGAGGTTGAGGAGTAGAGGAGGACTGTAGTAGAAGATGAGAGGAGGTTGAGGAGTAGAGGAGGACTGTAGTAGAAGATGAGAGGAGGTTGAGGAGTAGAGGAGGACTGTAGTAGAAGATGAGAGGAGGTTGAGGAGTAGAGGAGGACTGTAGTAGAAGATGAGAGGAGGTTGAGGAGTAGAGGAGGACTGTAGTAGAAGATGAGAGGAGGTTGAGGAGTAGAGGAGGACTGTAGTAGAAGATGAGAGGAGGTTGAGGAGTAGAGGAGGACTGTAGTAGAAGATGAGAGGAGGTTGAGGAGTAGAGAAGGACTGTAGTAGAAGATGAGAGGAGGTTGAGGAGTAGAGGAGGACTGTAGTAGAAGATGAGAGGAGGTTGAGGAGTAGAGGAGGACTGTAGAAGAAGATGAGAGGAGGTTGAGGAGTAGAGGAGGACTGTAGTAGAAGATGAGAGGAGGTTGAGGAGTAGAGGAGGACTGTAGAAGAAGATGAGAGGAGGTTGAGAAGTAGAGGAGGACTGTATTAGAAGATTAGAGGAGGTTGAGGAGTAGAGGAGGACTGTAGAAGAAGATTAGAGGAGGTTGAGGAGTAGAGGAGGACTGTAGTAGAAGATTAGAGGAGGTTGAGGAGTAGAGGAGGACTGTAGTAGAAGATGAGAGGAGGTTGAGGAGTAGAGGAGGACTGTAGAAGAAGATGAGAGGAGGTTGAGGAGTAGAGGAGGACTGTAGTAGAAGATTAGAGGAGGTTGAGGAGTAGAGGAGGACTGTAGTAGAAGATTAGAGGAGGTTGAGGAGTAGAGGAGGACTGTAGTAGAAGATGAGAGGAGGTTGAGGAGTAGAGGAGGACTGTAGTAGAAGATGAGAGGAGGTTGAGGAGTAGAGAAGGACTGTAGTAGAAGATGAGAGGAGGTTGAGGAGT
>CM055737.1:488460-528460 GCA_029465975.1 Dallia pectoralis | reverse complement strand
CTAAAATGTGTCCATTGTAACGATATAATAACAGGAAGTGTGTATTTCCTGATTCCTGACCTGCCATACCTCTCTGGACCAATGACCTTGCAGAATGAGGGGTTACAGCCGATTATAGTTCAGCTGCTAATAGTGGTCATTAAGACCAGATGTTTTTAAAGTTCAGTTCAAAATGGCAACATATTCTTTAGATCATGATATTCCATACATGAAGCATTACTTTATACCACCCTATCTGCGTGTGTGTGTGTGTGTGTGTGTGTGTGTACACTTTGATAATGAAGTTTAAGCATAATTCTGTTTGGACACTTAAACAACAATTCTCCACCTCCCTCTCTCTCTCTCCATCTCCTTGTCTAATTCTCCACCTCCCTCCCTCTCTCCATCTCCTTGTCTAATTCTCCACCTCCCTCCCTCTCTCCATCTCCTTATCTAATTCTCCACCTCCCTCTCTCCATCTCCTTGTCTAATTCTCCACCTCCCTCTCTCCATCTCCTTGTCTAATTCTCCACCTCCCTCTCTCCATCTCCTTGTCTAATTCTCCACCTCCCTCCCTCTCTCCATCTCCTTATCTAATTCTCCACCTCCCTCCCTCTCTCCATCTCCTTATCTAATTCTCCACCTCCCTCTCTCCATCTCCTTGTCTAATTCTCCACCTCCCTCTCTCCATCTCCTTGTCTAATTCTCCACCTCCCTCCCTCTCTCCATCTCCTTATCTAATTCTCCACCTCCCTCTCTCCATCTCCTTGTCTAATTCTCCACCTCCCTCTCTCCATCTCCTTATCTAATTCTCCACCTCCCTCTCTCCATCTCCTTATCTAATTCTCCACCTCCCTCTCTCCATCTCCTTGTCTAATTCTCCACCTCCCTCTCTCCATCTCCTTGTCTAATTCTCCACCTCCCTCTCTCCATCTCCTTGTCTAATTCTCCATCTCCTTCTCTCTTAATTTTTCTATTTTTTGCCTTTAAATTTCCCTCTTACTTTCTCCCTTTTCGTTCAGCTGGTTTGTGACCAAACTCTGCAGTCAAGCTCTTACACCCATCGTTGTCCTGATGGAATTAATTGCTGAGTAAAGAACAGCCTAGCGACCAGCTTAGCAACCATTTTGCTGCTCGGCAACATACTGTATCAACAGGTTGTCACACAAGTTGTCCTAGACGTTCCTCCTTTCATCTCTCTCTCCCTCTTTCCCTGCCTCCTCTCCTGCCCCCCCTTCCTCCCTCTTTCTCTCTGTCCTCCCTCCCTCTTTTCCTCCCTCCTTCCCTCTGTCCTCCCTCCCTCTCTTCTTTCCTCGTTCTCTCTTTCTTCTTACTTCTATCCACCTTCCCTCCCTCTCTCCTTCTTTCCCTCTATTCCCGCTTGTTCCCTCTCTCTCTCTCTCTCCCTTTCTTCCTCTCCCCCTTTCTCTCTCCTTCTCTTCCTCTCTCCTCTCCAGTCTTCTCTTTCTCTTTTTACTTCCCTGTCTCTTGTTCTTACCCAGTTTTTTCACTCTTGTTTCCTTAAATTAGAACCAATGATGCTAGCTAGTGATACAGAGACTAAGGAATGTTGATGACATCATATTCCATTTCTCAGGGCTTGATGAAAAACAGTCAATGGCTTCTTGTTTTCTTTAGTTACAACATGCAGTCTGAGGCTGAAGAAGAACGTGATCCATTATATGCCTTGGATGGATAGTTACTTGTATGGTTCTGTCTGGCTCGGTCTGGCTCGGTCTGGTTCTGTCTGGCTCGGTCTGGCTCTGTTTGGTTCTGTATGATTCTGTCTTGCTAGGTCTGGTTCTGTCTGGCTCGGTCTGGCTCGGTCTGGCTCTGTCTGGCTCGGTCTGGTTCTGTCTGGCTCGGTCTGGCTCGGTCTGGCTCGGTCTGGCTCGGTCTGGTTCTGTCTGGCTCGGTCTGGCTCGGTCTGGCTCTGTATGATTCTGTCTTGCTAGGTCTGGTTCTGTCTGGCTCGGTCTGGCTCTGTTTGGTTCTGTATGATTCTGTCTTGCTAGGTCTGGTTCTGTCTGGCTCGGTCTGGCTCTGTCTGGCTCGGTCTGGTTCTGTCTGGCTCGGTCTGGTTCTGTCTGGCTCTGTCTGGCTCTGTTTGGTTCTGTATGATTCTGTCTTGCTAGGTCTGGTTCTGTCTGGCTCGGTCTGGCTCTGTCTGGCTCGGTCTGGTTCTGTCTGGCTCGGTCTGGCTCGGTCTGGTTCTGTCTGGCTCTGTTTGGTTCTGTATGATTCTGTCTTGCTAGGTCTGGTTCTGTCTGGATCTGTCTGGCCCTGTCTGGCCCTGGGCATTCCTCTGGAATGTAAGGGGGAAATTAAAAATAACGTTGAAACAGGGAGGAAATTAAAAATAATGATTTTTCCAGAGTCAAGAAGTCAGAGAAGTCAGAGATGTGATAGAAGTTATTATGAACCTGTTTAGTTTAAGAGAACAGTAAACCCATCTGGAGAACCCATCTGGAGAACCCATCTGGAGAACATGCCCTAAAACAGAATATATGTAGAAGACACTTGTGTGATGGAGGAGGGAGGGGTTAGGTTTGGGGGGGGGTCAGTAGATAAGGAGGCGGACTTACAGATGCTCTAACCTGCTCCCAAACGGCCCCCTAATAACTACACTGTATCCTACACTCTATGACACTATTTAACTATACAGACAGCAGGGCGCCACTAAGAGAAAAGCCTTTGAGTAGAGTTCATGTTCACTCCCTGAGACAGGAGAGAGGAAAGGGGGAAAGGAGGTCCACCCAGACTTTGAAGTTCATCAAAGCTCCACTTGGAGTGCCTCTGGCTAGTGACCAGGGTAATGCAGTGTAATGCAGTGCAATGAGGTGTAATTCAGTGTAATGCAAGGCAGAGATCTCTCTCTCTTTCTGTCTGTATGTCCTCTCTCTCTCTTTCTGTCTGTGTGTCCTCTCTCTCTTTCTGTCTGTATGTCCTCTCTCTCTCTTTCTGTCTGTATGTCCTCTCTCTCTTTCTGTCTGTATGTCCTCTCTCTCTCTTTCTGTCTGTGTGTCCTCTCTCTCTTTCTGTCTGTATGTCCTCTCTCTCTCTTTCTGTCTGTATGTCCTCTCTCTCTTTCTGTCTGTATGTCCTCTCTCTCTGTCTGTATGTCCTCTCTCTCTTTCTGTCTGTATGTCCTCTCTCTCTCTTTCTGTCTGTGTGTCCTCTCTCTCTTTCTGTCTGTATGTCCTCTCTCTCTTTCTGTCTGTATGTCCTCTCTCTCTCTGTCTGTATGTCCTCTCTCTTTCTGTCTGTGTGTCCTCTCTCTCTTTCTGTCTGTATGTCCTCTCTCTCTTTCTGTCTGTATGTCCTTTCTCTTTCTGTCTGTATGTTCTCTCTCTCTCTGTCTGTGTGTCCTCTCTCTCTGTCTGTGTGTCCTCTCTCTCCCTCTGTCTGTGTGTCCTCTCTCTTTCTGTCTGTATGTTCTCTCTCTCTCTTTCTGTCTGTGTGTCCTCTCTCTCCCTCTGTCTGTGTGTCCTCTCTCTCCCTCTGTCTGTGTGTCCACTCTCTCTCTCTGTCTGTATGTCCTCTCTCTTTCTGTCTGTGTGTCCTCTCTCTCTCTCTCTGTCTGTGTGTCCTCTCTCTCTTTCTGTCTGTGTGTCCTCTCTCTTTCTGTATGTACTTTCTCTCTCACACTCCTTCCTGAGGTTAAGTTCTGTGGAATAACTTGAGTAATTCATATAGATGTGTTGCTAGTGGTTCCACCACAGCTGAGCTAAAGTAAATAGATTGGTGGGAAAGGTGGTTCTCTTTCTGTGGGCCAATGTAAACTAACCAGGGCACCAACAACTGAGGTTTCATTTATAAGTGCTTTATGAATATTCATTGTTGGTTAGTTAATTGTAAAGTACTTCTGAGACCTGCCAAGCTGTCATCAGAGTAGGCGAACTATGTTTGACAGCAGTCAAGCCAAAAGTCAATATATCATTAGCTACAATAATAGCCTAACCATTATAGCTAACCAATAGCTAACATGCCAATCTTAATGCTAACATATAGCAAGCTACTAGCCAGCAGATGTCCAATAGACTACTCAACAAGCCGATGGAATGCTTAAAGAAAAGTTGAATGTCAGCATAGCTAGCCAAGCTAGCTAACCACCAACACAGTTAGCCAACACAGTTAGGCGCAGGTGATAGTCCCCCCGGGGTGAACCAGGGGCGATTCTAGGGTCAGAGCTTTGGGGTGAGCCCCACTACCACCCACCCACCCACCCACTTTTCACAAAAAAACAAACATGTCTATTGAAAAATAACATAATAATTTTAACATTGGTTCAATTTACTCAAAAATCCAGATTTTTTTAAAATCCTTTCAGAGCACCAGCTTATTGTGAGAGTTCACACAACATATTTATTAATATTAGCTACTGCATGTGGAATTTTACAATTAAAATGTTGAAGTTTAGCTGAAAATAAAAGTTTAAAAATATTTCAAAAGGTTGAGACATCTGGTATGGGGAATTGACCTGGGTCCTACAGCTCCACAGCCAAGAGCTGTAACCCACTACTCCAAACAGGGATATTGCAATTATTAAAAAAATAGGCGATGACTGCGTTTGTGGCGGGTGGTGGGCCGGCCGTCCAGGAGTACCGGCCGTTCTGTAATTCTCTAGATCACACAGGTGGCCAGTCCACCCCTGGTACGCACTACACATGTCCGCACTACACATGTCCGCACTACACAGGTACGCAGTTTATTTGTCGCGCCGCTGTTTTTCTTTCACGCTCTAGCAGTTAATAAACAGAACTGCATGCGTCTTGCAGAAGAACATTATAACCGGCGTTACTTCTCTCCGTTTATGACTATGGACGAGTCACCCAGGTCCTGTGCTACTCCACAGCGGCGGCGACACGCTGGACTTAAATAGTCCGAAAATAAACACTTATTATAGGGTACCATGGTGATTCAGGATACTGACTCCAGTACTCCAGTACTCCTAAAAAGGGGCTAGCCTCGCCCTTGGGGTCGAACGATCCCCTGCGCCCCCCTCCCCTTCTCACACACGTCACCTTCTCAGCAAGCAGGGGCGTCAATTTGCCAATTCCCCACACAGTGAAATGATAGATAATAATGCCCGGCGATTGCCCGGTTCGCCCGTGCCTAAAACCGCTACTGCATAGATGAAGCAAATTGAGTGCTGTCACTCAGATAATACATTAATCCATATTTAATAGCACACTTTGTTAGGCCAACATATTTCTTACTTTATAAGCACATATTCATTACCTGCTCATTATACAGCACATTACTCTGTGAAGAGGTGTGTTGGGAGTTTGTGGGGGATTGTTAAGGGTTGGGGTGAATGGTTATTAGGGGTTGTTACTGGGTGGGGTGAATGGTTGTTAGGGGTTGTTACTGGGTGGGGTGAATGGTTATTAGGGGTTGTTACTGGGTGGGGTGAATGGTTGTTAGGGGTTGTTACTGGGTGGGGTGAATGGTTGTTAGGGGTTGTTACTGGGTGGGGTGAATGGTTATTAGGGGTTGTTACTGGGTGGGGTGAATGGTTGTTAGGGGTTGTTACTGGGTGGGGTGAATGGTTATTAGGGGTTGTTACTGGGTGGGGTGAATGGTTGTTAGGGGTTGTTACTGGGTGGGGTGAATGGTTATTAGGGGTTGTTACTGGGTGGGGTGAATGGTTGTTAGGGGTTGTTACTGGGTGGGGTGAATGGTTGTTAGGGGTTGTTACTGGGTGGGGTGAATGGTTGTTAGGGGTTGTTACTGGGTGGGGTGAATGGTTGTTAGGGGTTGTTACTGGGTGGGGTGAATGGTTATTAGGGGTTGTTACTGGGTGGGGTGAATGGTTGTTAGGGGTTGTTACTGGGTGGGGTGAATGGTTATTAGGGGTTGTTACTGGGTGGGGTGAATGGTTGTTAGGGGTTGTTACTGGGTGGGGTGAATGGTTGTTAGGGGTTGTTACTGGGTGGGGTGAATGGTTGTTAGGGGTTGTTACTGGGTTGAATGGTTGTTAGGGGTTGTTACTGGGTGGGGTGAATGGTTGTTAGGGGTTGTTACTGGGTGGGGTGAATGGTTGTTAGGGGTTGTTACTGGGTGGGGTGAATGGTTATTAGGGGTTGTTACTGGGTGGGGTGAATGGTTATTAGGGTTGTTACTGGGTGGGGTGAATGGTTGTTAGGGGTTGTTACTGGGTGGGGTGAATGGTTATTAGGGGTTGTTACTGGGTGGGGTGAATGGTTGTTAGGGGTTGTTACTGGGTGGGGTGAATGGTTGTTAGGGGTTGTTACTGGGTGGGGTGAATGGTTGTTAGGGGTTGTTACTGGGTGGGGTGAATGGTTATTAGGGGTTGTTACTGGGTGAATGGTTATTAGGGGTTGTTACTGGGTGGGGTGAATGGTTGTTAGGGGTTGTTACTGGGTGGGGTGAATGGTTATTAGGGGTTGTTACTGGGTGGGGTGAATGGTTGTTAACTGGGTTGAATGGTTGTTAGGGGTTGTTACTGGGTGGGGTGAATGGTTGTTAGGGGTTGTTACTGGGTTGTTACTGGGTGGGGTGAATGGTTATTAGGGGTTGTTACTGGGTGGGGTGAATGGTTGTTAGGGGTTGTTACTGGGTGGGGTGAATGGTTATTAGGGGTTGTTACTGGGTGGGGTGAATGGTTGTTAGGGGTTGTTACTGGGTGGGGTGAATGGTTATTAGGGGTTGTTACTGGGTGGGGTGAATGGTTAGGGGTTGTTACTGGGTGGGGTGAATGGTTGTTAGGGGTTGTTACTGGGTGGGGTGAATGGTTGTTAGGGGTTGTTACTGGGTGGGGTGAATGGTTATTAGGGGTTGTTACTGGGTGGGGTGAATGGTTGTTAGGGGTTGTTACTGGGTGGGGTGAATGGTTGTTGAATGGTTGTTAGGGGTTGTTACTGGGTGGGGTGAATGGTTATTAGGGGTTGTTACTGGGTGGGGTGAATGGTTGTTAGGGGTTGTTACTGGGTGGGGTGAATGGTTATTAGGGGTTGTTACTGGGTGGGGTGAATGGTTGTTAGGGGTTGTTACTGGGTGGGGTGAATGGTTATTAGGGGTTGTTACTGGGTGGGGTGAATGGTTGTTAGGGGTTGTTACTGGGTGGGGTGAATGGTTATTAGGGGTTGTTACTGGGTGGGGTGAATGGTTGTTAGGGGTTGTTACTGGGTGGGGTGAATGGTTGTTAGGGGTTGTTACTGGGGGGGTGAATGGTTAGGGGTTGTTACTGGGTGGGGTGAATGGTTGTTAGGGGTTGTTGTGAATGGTTGGGTTGGGGTGAATGGTTGTTAGGGGTTGTTACTGGGTGGGGTGAATGGTTGTTAGGGGTTGTTACTGGGTGGGGTGAATGGTTATTAGGGGTTGTTACTGGGTGGGGTGAATGGTTGTTAGGGGTTGGGGTTGTTACTGGGTGGGGTGAATGGTTGTTAGGGGGCGTGGTGAGGGGTTGTTAGGGGTTGTTACTGAGTGGGGTGAATGGTTGTTAGGGGGTAAATGGTTGTTAGGGGGCGTGGTGAGGGGTTGTTACTGGGTGGGGTGAATGGCTGTTAGAAGTAAACAACCCATACGACTGCTCTAAAGATTGAATGATATAAGTGAGGTTGTGGTTTCACCCACAGCTTAATCGCACACACAGAGAGAAACATGACAGTGTTTATAATTTGCTAACTGGTGTTTGCCTGATTCATGTGTAATTTGTTTGTTTGAAGTGATTTGCTGCTCCCGGAGGAAGGTGTTTTATAACCTCCACATTACATTCAATTAGTTCCCTTTGCCGTTCTCACATGAATCTACATCTCCACTCTTTATAGACATGTTCTGTGATTAATGCTGTCTTAGAGGAACCACAGCTACATCATATGTCTAAACCTGGGGTAAATGTATTATATATATATAGTAAGTCTGGGTTAGATATGTCTAAACCTGGGGTAAATGTATATATATATAGTAAGTCTGGGTTAGATATGTCTAAACCTGGGGTAAATGTATTATATATATATATAGTAAGTCTGGGTTAGATGTGTCTAAACCTGGGGTAAATGTATTATATATATATAGTGAGTCTGGGTTAGATACTGTAGTTTCCTCTTGGCTGTAGGAGTCCTGGGAGATTGGATCTGATTCAGAGCAGCTGGCTGCACATACAGGGGGGAGGGAAGGAGACTGCATTCTTCTTCTCTACCTGGATAATGTTTCACTGTGACTGTGTCAGGGAGAGAGAGAGAGCTGCTCTGTGTGCTGAGTTTGCCTCCCAGTATCTGGCTGAGAGTGATGTTTAGGGTTTGATTGGGGTCTCTGAGGAATCTCACCAACACAACAAGGTCTCTGAGGAATCTCACCAACACTACAGGGTCTCTAAGGAATCTCACCAACACAACAGGGTCTCTGAGGAATCTCAACAACACTACAGGGTCTCTGAGGAATCTCACCAACACTACAGGGTCTCTGAGGAATCTCACCAACACAACAGGGTCTCTGAGGAATCTCACCAACACTACAGGGTCTCTGAGGAATCTCACCAACATAACAGGGTCTCTGAGTAATCTCACCAACACAACAGGGTCTCTGAGGAATCTCACCAACACTACAGGGTCTCTGAGGAATCTCACCAACACAACAGGGTCTCTGAGGAATCTCACCAACACAACAGGGCCTCTGAGGAATCTCACCAACACAACAGGGTCTCTGAGTTATCTCACCAACACAACAGGGTCTCTGAGTTATCTCACCAACACAACAGGGTCTCTGAGGAATCTCACCAACACAACAGGGTCTCTGAGGAATCTCACCAACACAACAGGGTCTCAGAGGAATCTGACCAACACAACAGGGTCTCTGAGTAATCTCACCAACACAACAGGGTCTCTGAGGAATCTCACCAACACAACAGGGTCTCTGAGGAATCTGACCAACACAACAGGGTCTCTGAGGAATCTCACCAACACAACAGGGTCTCTGAGGAATCTCACCAACACTACAGGGTCTCTGAGGAATCTCACCAACACAACAGGGTCTCTGAGGAATCTCACCCACACAACAGGGCCTCTGAGGAATCTCACCAACATAACAGGGTCTCTGAGTAATCTCACCAACACAACAGGGTCTCTGAGGAATCTCACCAACACTACAGGGTCTCTGAGGAATCTCACCAACACAACAGGGTCTCTGAGGAATCTCACCAACACAACAGGGCCTCTGAGGAATCTCACCAACACAACAGGGTCTCTGAGTTATCTCACCAACACAACAGGGTCTCTGAGTTATCTCACCAACACAACAGGGTCTCTGAGGAATCTCACCAACACAACAGGGTCTCTGAGGAATCTCACCAACACAACAGGGTCTCTGAGGAATCTCACCAACACAACAGGGTCTCTGAGGAATCTCACCAACACAACAGGGTCTCTGAGGAATCTCACCAACACAACAGGGTCTCTGAGGAATCTCACCAACACAACAGGGTCTCTGAGGAATCTCTCCAACACAACAGGGTCTCTGAGGAATCCCACCAACACAACAGGGTCTCTGAAGAATCTCACCAACACTACAGGGTCTCTGAGGAATCTCACCAACACAACAGGGTCTCTGAGGAATCTCACCAACAGGGTCTCTGAGGAATCTCACCAACACAACAGGGCCTCTGAGGAATCTCACCAACACAACAGGGCCTCTGAGTAATCTCACCAACACAACAGGGTCTCTGAGTAATCTCACCAACACAAAAGGGTCTCTGAGGAATCTATAAAAATACATTGATGTGTCCCAAAGGTCGTGTCCTCTTTTAATCTTCACTCAGCGCAGCCAGTTGAGGACTTGGTAGTTTCTACAGCCTGGTTCTTTTCTAAGTTTTCAACATAACAGGGAGTTTTTCCAGTCGCAGTTCATCCATATTTCTTGTTGAGTATCTAGAAGCACTGGGTGACTGGACATAGTGGTCTATAGGGTCAGTCTGGATCTCATACATACCTACCCAATATGGGTTATGGTGGTCTATAGGGTCAGTCTGGATCTCATACATACCTACCCAATATGGGTTATGGTGGTCTATAGGGTCAGTCTGGATCTCATACATACCTACCCAATATGGGTTATGGTGGTCTATAGGGTCAGTCTGGATCTCATACATACCTACCCAATATGGGTTATGGTGGTCTATAGGGTCAGTCTGGATCTCATACATACCTACCCAATATGGGTTATGGTGGTCTATAGGGTCAGTCTGGATCTCATACATACCTACCCAATATGGGTTATGGTGGTCTATAGGGTCAGTCTGGATCTCATACATACCTACCCAATATGGGTTATGGTGGTCTATAGGGTCAGTCTGGATCTCATACATACCTACCCAATATGGGTTATGGTGGTCTATAGGGTCAGTCTGGATCTCATACATACCTACCCAATATGGGTTATGGTGGTCTATAGGGTCAGTCTGGATCTCATACATACCTACCCAATATGGGTTATGGTGGTCTATAGGGTCAGTCTGGATCTCATACATACCTACCCAATATGGGTTATGGTGGTCTATAGGGTCAGTCTGGATCTCATACATACCTACCCAAAGGGGTCTGGTGGTCTATAGGGTCAGTCTGGATCTCATACATACCTACCCAATATGGGTTATGGTGGTCTATAGGGTCAGTCTGGATCTCATACATACCTACCCAATATGGGTTATGGTGGTCTATAGGGTCAGTCTGGATCTCATACATACCTACCCAATATGGGTTATGGTGGTCTATAGGGTCAGTCTGGATCTCATACATACCTACCCAATATGGGTTATGGTGGTCTATAGGGTCAGTCTGGATCTCATACATACCTACCCAAAGGGGTATGGTGGTCTATAGGGTCAGTCTGGATCTCATACATACCTACCCAATATGGGTTATGGTGGTCTATAGGGTCAGTCTGGATCTCATACATACCTACCCAAAGGGGTATGGTGGTCTATAGGGTCAGTCTGGATCTCATACATACCTACCAAATATGGGTTATGGTGGTCTATAGGGTCAGTCTGGATCTCATACATACCTACCCAATATGGGTTATGGTGGTCTATAGGGTCAGTCTGGATCTCATACATACCTGCCCAATATGGGTTATGGTGGTCTCATACATACCTGCCCAATATGGGTTATGGTGGTCTATAGGGTCAGTCTGGATGTCATACATACCTACCCAATATGGGTTATGGTGGTCTACAGGGTCAGTCTGGATCTCATACATACCTACCCAAAGGGGTATGGTGGTCTATAGGGTCAGTCTGGATCTCATACATACCTACCCAATATGGGTTATGGTGGTCTATAGGGTCAGTCTGGATCTCATACATACCTACCCAATATGGGTTATGGTGGTCTATAGGGTCAGTCTGGATCTCATACATACCTACCCAATATGGGTTATGGTGGTCTATAGGGTCAGTCTGGATCTCATACATACCTACCCAATATGGGTTATGGTGGTCTATAGGGTCAGTCTGGATCTCATACATACCTACCCAAAGGGGTATGGTGGTCTATAGGGTCAGTCTGGATCTCATACATACCTCTGCTCATACATACCTATATGGGTTATGGTGGTCTATAGGGTCAGTCTGGATCTCATACATACCTACCCAATATGGGTTATGGTGGTCTATAGGGTCAGTCTGGATCTCATACATACCTACCCAATATGGGTTATGGTGGTCTATAGGGTCAGTCTGGATCTCATACATACCTACCCAATTTCAGCAATCCTTCTCCCCTGTCTGAAAACAGAAATATGTGTATTCAAACGAACTCCCCCTAATGGGTGAAGGAGCACCAATCCCCCTGTATTCTCAGTGACAGGACCAGTGAGGGTGTGTCCACATCACCAGGGGGCCTACAGGAACCTGTCAAATACCCTGTGTTAACTTTACAGGATTAAATCGAAATCCTTTCAAATGAGCTTTCCATTTCTCTGCTTATTACTCCAGACCATTCCAACTGTCTGACTGATTCTAGATCATTTTCCACCCAACCTCTCACGCTCACACACACATCACTTTCATTTTCCACCCAGCTTGTTACACACCAACACAAAGAGAAAGAAAGAGAGAAAATGTGTTTTACTGCCTTTGTGGGGACCCAATTATATTCCCATTTAATATCCGAGTTTATATATCCTGAATCTATATAATCTATATCTATATATATACTATCCAAAACCCTAACCATAAATGTAACCCAAACCTAATCACCTCTATTCGTGCTTTATTTACAGTAGTGCTTTACTTGAAGTAGTGATCTGCGTAAAGTAGTGCTTTATATAAAGCATGATCTGCATAAAATAATGTTTCGTAAAAAGATGATCTACATAAAGTAGTGCTTTAAACAAAACAGTGATCTGCATAAAGTAGTGCTTTAAACAAAACAGTGATCTGCATAAAGTAGTGCTTTAAACAAAACAGTGATCTGCATAAAGTAGCGCTTTAAACAAAACAGTGATCTGCATAAAGTAGTGCTTTAAACAAAACAGTGATCTGCATAAAATAGTGCTTTAAACAAAACAGTGATCTGCATAAAGTAGTGCTTTAAACAAAACAGTGATCTGCATAAAGTAGTACTTTAAACAAAACAGTGATCTGCATAAAGTAGTGACACACCCACAAATCAGAAGGGACACATCCATAATAAAATCTTACACACCCACAAACATGAAGGCACACACCCACAAACAAGAATAGGCACGCCCACAAACAAGAAGGGACCCGCCCGCAAACAAGAAGGGAAACACCCATTATACCATATTATACCATAACCTTATGCCATATTATACCATATTATTCCATAACCTTATGCCATATTATACCATATTATACCATAACCTTATGCCATATTATACCATATTATTCCATAACCTTATGCCATATTATACCATATTATACCATAACCTTATGCCATATTATATCATATCATACCATAACCTTATGCCATATTATACCATATTATACCATAACCTTATGCCATATTATACCATATTATACCATAACCGTATGCCATATTATATCATATTATACCATAACCTTATGCCATATTATACCATATTATACCATAACCTTATGCCATATTATACCATATTATACCATAACCTTATGCCATATTATACCATATTATACCATAACCTTATGCCATATTATATCATATCATACCATAACCTTATGCCATATTATACCATATTATTCCATAACCTTATGCCATATTATACCATATTATACCATAACCTTATGCCATATTATACCATATTATACCATAACCTTATGCCATATTATACCATATTATACCATAACCGTATGCCATATTATATCATATTATACCATAACATTATGCCATATTATACCATATTATACCATAACCTTATGCCATATTATACCATATTATACCATAACCTTATGCCATATTATACCATATTATACCATAACCTTATACCATATTATACCATAACCTTATACCATATTATACAAACATTATGGTAAACGCCTCCTTCACAAAGTTTGCATTTGATCATGAGAAATAAAATAGTCACAAAAATGTATTTGTCTGACTATGTTCAACATGCTCATATCTAAATCTGTCCAATGCTTTTTTTAGTCAGAAAAAAACAGATTTCCCATGAAGGGTGAGGGGTTCCACCAAGTTACCATATTACCTCAGAGTCAAGGGGATTATGTGTTGCCTCTGGTAGCCAAATGCATAGCGGGTTTATCGGAGAGAGGAGGAAATGAGGAGAGAATAGGAGAATACCCCGATAGCAGATATTTCCCATGTGCTTCCCTGCAGATCATCTAGAAGGTGTCAGTTTCTCTCGATAGAAAGCTCAGGGAATGAAAGTGTGGGTATTGGAAAGCATAACTAGGTGATTAAAGCTTAACTAGGTGATTAAAGCTTAACTAGGTGATTAAAGCTTAACTATGTGATTAAAGCTAAGGTGATTAACATTATAATAGTGACAGCCGATTCACATCGTCCCGTTCAAATTAAACATTATTCAAATTAATCACTAATGTGAAGACCTGTTCTGCAGTTCCGGTTCAAAATAAAAATTATTTAAATGAATCACTAATGTCAAGTCCTGTTCTGCTGTTCCCATTCAAATTAAACATTATACAAATGAATCACTAATGTGAAGACCTGTTCTGCAGTTCCGGTTCAAAATAAAAATTATTTAAATGAATCACTAATGTGAAGTCCTGTTCTGCTGTTCCCATTCAAATTAAACATTATACAAATTAATCACTAATGTGAAGTCCTGTTCTGCTGTTCCCATTCAAATTAAACATTATACAAATTAATCACTAATGTGAAGTCCTGTTCTGCTGTTCCCATTCAAATTAAACATTATACAAATTAATCACTAATGTGAAGTCCTGTTCTGCTGTTCCCATTCAAATTAAACATTATACAAATTAATCACTAATGTGAAGTCCTGTTCTGCAGTTCCCGTTCAAAATAAAAATTATTTAAATTAATAATGTGAAGTCCTGTTCTGCAGTTCCGGAGCAGAAATGGAGAGCTAGAGGCTGGACACATTACCCACATTAAACAACAGCTAAAAAATGTTACCTAATCTACTTTACATGGAAGTCTGATGTAATGATTATAATAAAAAAAAAAATAAGTGTTAAATATAGGCTTAAATATTATAAGAACTTGTATAAAAATTTACCTATTAAAAAGTAGCAACGCAGATATTTTTTTATAATTACCGTAATTAATATAAGAAGTTATAACATCTAGAAGTATATTGAACCACAGTAAACATATATTAGGAACAGGTGCACTCGTCCTATGGTGAAGGCTATAATCCGTGAATATGTTATTGTCTTGTCAGTGACAGCGTCAGTTCATCCAGTTTGAACGCACAGCCACTGACGCAATTTGATTTATTTAAAATGATGTCACTTAACAAGAAATTGTCCTGATAGTATTATTAGCTCGGCATTATTATATCCGGCCATGGCAATAATATTATATCGAGTGAAAAACCTTGATTGATGTTCCCAAATATTGTAATGCAAATGTATACATATTCTGAGAAAGTCTGGTTTATATCACTGTTCAACCGCAGTCTATATTTGGGGACAGGGTTAAGGGCGAGGGGTGTCCGTGAAGGAACACTGATGTGATTTATCAGTGACAGATGAATCTGACAACAGCCAGTTAAACCCAAGTCATGGCTTTATTTGGGCAGTTTATTATCAAGCATAAAGAAGATCTATGTTTTAACACTTGTATGACAGCAAATTTAATCGCTATAGCAAAGAAATAGGATTTTAGGTTTTTGACCTTGTAGAGGGCCTTTTGTGGTTACTTTCTCGACTAAGTGACCAAAAACCAAACAGTAAACCCCTCTGGGGTGTAGTAGAGACAAACCAAACATGTTTTTTCTTGATAAAACAAAACAACCATTTTTTTCTGAATGTTTTGTGCAGAACATGTAATCTGTTCCCTATCTGCTGGCCCTATATCTGCTGGCCCTATATCTGTTGGCCCTATATCTGCTGGCCCTATATCTGTTGGCCCTATATCTGCTGGCCCTATATCTGCTGGCCCTATATCTGTTGGCCCTATATCTGCTGGCCCTATATCTGTTGGCCCTAAATCTGCTGGCCCTATATCTGTTGGCCCTATATCTGCTGGCCCTATATCTGTTGGCCCTATATCTGCTGGCCCTATATCTGTTGGCCCTATATCTGCTGGCCCTATATCTGCTGGCCCTATATCTATTGGCCCTATATCTGTTGGCCCTATATCTGTTGGCCCTATATCTGTTGGCCCTATATCTGTTGGCTCTATATCTGTTGGCCCTATATCTGTTGGCCCTATATCTGCTGGCCCTATATCTGATGGCCCTATATCTGCTGGCCCTATATCTGTTGGCCCTATATCTGCTGGCCCTATATCTATTGGCCCTATATCTGTTGGCCCTATATCTGTTGGCCCTATATCTGCTGGCCCTATATCTGTTGGCCCTATATCTGTTGGCCCTATATCTGTGGGCCCTATATCTGTTGGCCCTATATCTATTGGCCCTATATCTGTTGGCCCTATATCTGTTGGCCCTATATCAGTTGGCCCTATATCTGCTTGGCCCTACCCACTGCAGGGCTGTTGTTTGTGCGAGTCGTGCGGCCTAAGACCTCTCAGTAAACAGAATGATTAGTAGATAAATAAACGGGTTTGTCAGGAAGCCAGTTTAATCCCCAAGGAGAAAATACTCCCTTTGTATTTCTGTTAGAGAGATATCCACATGTCAAAGTTTATTCTTTCCGAAAACATTATTTACCCAAAGTCAAGTGCAGTTTGTCACTTCTAACTCCTACCGGCCTGCGCAGTAGACGTGCTCAGAGTAAAGGCCGTGTGCTCGGCTGTGGGAGTTTAAAGTACAAACACTATTTGATTTTTTATCGAAAGTCCTACCAGCAACATCACATGTTATAAATGTCATTTTTAATAAGTAATTGTCCCAAATTGTTTATACTGATTACCAGTCCTAAAACCACAAAGCGGAAGCAATGAGATATTAAAGCAGAATGCCTAGAAAAACCTCTCTCAACAATAGTATGTCTAAGCAACAATATCATGAAGTAACAACCAGTATTATGCAATAAATAACTCAGTCTGTTGTGTACTTTAATGGCTCTTTATGGCTTCATATAGTATATATATAGTGTAATAAATAACTCAGTCTGTTGTGTACTTTAATGGCTCTTTATGGCTTCATATAGTATATATAGTATATATATAGTGTAATAAATAACTCAGTCTGTTGTGTACTTTAATGGCTCTTTATGGCTTCATATAGTATATATATAGTGTAATAAATAACTCAGTCTGTTGTGTACTTTAATGGCTCTTTATGGCTTCATATAGTATATATAGTATATATATAGTGTAATAAATAACTCAGTCTGTTGTGTACTTTAATGGCTCTTTATGGCTTCATATAGTATATATAATATATATATAGTGTAATAAATAACTCAGTCCGTGGTGTACTTTAATGGCTCTTTATGGCTTCATATAGTATATATAGAATATATATAGTATAATAAATAACACAGTCCGTGGTGTACTTTAATGGCTCTTTATGGCTTCATATAGTATATATAGTATATATATAGTGTAATAAATAACTCAGTCTGTGGTGTACTTTAATGGCTCTTTATGGCTTCATATAGTATATATAGTATATATATAGTGTAATAAATAACTCAGTCTGTGGTGTACTTTAATGGCTCTTTATGGCTTCATATAGTATATATAATATATATATAGTGTAATAAATAACACAGTCAGTGGTGTACTTTAATGGCTCTTTATGGCTTCATATAGTATATATAGTATATATATAGTGTAATAAATAACTCAGTCTGTGGTGTACTTTAATGGCTCTTTATGGCTTCATATAGTATATATAGTATATATATAGTGTAATAAATAACACAGTCAGTGGTGTACTTTAATGGCTCTTTATGGCTTCATATAGTATATATAATATATATATAGTGTAATAAATAACACAGTCAGTGGTGTACTTTAATGGCTCTTTATGGCTTCATATAGTATATATAGAATATATATAGTGTAATAAATAACTCAGTCTGTGGTGTACTTTAATGGCTCTTTATGGCTTCATATAGTATATATAGAATATATATAGTGTAATAAATAACACAGTCAGTGGTGTACTTTAATGGCTCTTTATGGCTTCATATAGTATATATAGTATATATATAGTGTAATAAATAACTCAGTCTGTGGTGTACTTTAATGGCTCTTTATGGCTTCATTTAGTATATATAATATATATATAGTGTAATAAATAACACAGTCAGTGGTGTACTTTAATGGCTCTTTATGGCTTCATATAGTATATATAGTATATATATAGTGTAATAAATAACTCAGTCTGTGGTGTACTTTAATGGCTCTTTATGGCTTCATATAGTATATATAGTATATATATAGTGTAATAAATAACTCAGTCTGTGGTGTACTTTAATGGCTCTTTATGGCTTCATATAGTATATATAATATATATATAGTGTAATAAATAACACAGTCAGTGGTGTACTTTAATGGCTCTTTATGGCTTGCATAACCGAGAGTCCACACATGCAGGGAAATTAGACATTTTATTTTAACAGTGAATACATCGTATAACAATGAAATGTCTCTCTGGACCTTAATGCTATAACACACTGTACAGTTATCTGGACCTTAATGCTATAATACACTGTACAGTTATCTGGACCTTAATGCTATAATACACTGTACAGTTATCTGGACCTTAATGCTATAACACACTGTACAGCTATCTGGACCTTAATGCTATAATACACTGTACAGTTATCTAAGCCTTAATGCTATAATACACTGTACAGTTATCTAAGCCTTAATGCTATAACACACTGTACAGTTATCTGGACCTATCTGGACCTTAAGCCCTTAATGCTATAATACACTGTACAGTTATCTAAGCCTTAATGCTATAATACACTGTACAGTTATCTGGACCTTAATGCTATAACACACTGTACAGCTATCTGGACCTTAATGCTATAATACACTGTACAGTTATCTAAGCCTTAATGCTATAATACACTGTACAGTTATCTAAGCCTTAATGCTATAATACACTGTACAGTTATCTGGACCTTAATGCTATAATACACTGTACAGTTATCTGGACCTTAATGCTATAACACACTGTACAGTTATCTGGACCTTAATGCTATAATACACTGTACAGTTATCTAAGCCTTAATGCTATAATACACTGTACAGTTATCTGGACCTTAATGCTATAATACACTGTACAGTTATCTGGACCTTAATGCTATAACACACTGTACAGTTATCTGGACCTTAATGCTATAATACACTGTACAGTTATCTAAGCCTTAATGCTATAATACACTGTACAGTTATCTGGACCTTAATGCTATAACACACTGTACAGTTATCTGGACCTTAATGCTATAATACACTGTACAGTTATCTAAGCCTTAATGCTATAATACACTGTACAGTTATCTAAGCCTTAATGCTATAATACACTGTACAGTTATCTGGACCTTAATGCTATAACACACTGTACAGTTATCTGGACCTTAATGCTATAATACACTGTACAGTTATCTGGACCTTAATGCTATAACACACTGTACAGTTATCTGGACCTTAATGCTATAATACACTGTACAGTTATCTAAGCCTTAATGCTATAACACACTGTACAGTTATCTGGACCTTAATGCTATAACACACTGTACAGTTATCTGGACCTTAATGCTATAATACACTGTACAGTTATCTAAGCCTTAATGCTATAACACACTGTACAGTTATCTGGACCTTAATGCTATAACACACTGTACAGTTATCTGGACCTTAATGCTATAATACACTGTACAGTTATCTAAGCCTTAATGCTATAACACACTGTACAGTTATCTGGACCTTAATGCTATAATACACTGTACAGTTATCTGGACCTTAATGCTATAATACACTGTACAGTTATCTGGACCTTAATGCTATAATACACTGTACAGTTATCTGGACCTTAATGCTATAATACACTGTACAGTTATCTGGACCTTAATGCTATAATACACTGTACAGTTATCTAAGCCTTAATGCTATAATACACTGTACAGTTATCTTGAAGACAATCCACACCAAGCAGAAGTTCTTCCTCTTATTGCTGGAATTATTTTATTGTGTTTTTGATAGGAATATTTGTTCATATTTTCTAAAATGCTATTGACTGATTGGATGCGACGTGTGTGAATGAGGAAAGATTACATTCAACTGCATAAGATATGTACAAGTTCACCAGTCAGATTCGGATTCCAGCATTAAATACAGAGATGTCCACAGTCACCTGATATCAACGATGGAAAGAGATAAAAAAATAGTTTCACGGTTCTTTAAATATATATATATGTATATATACATAAACACTTTTCACATTTAGGCAGTGTACAGCTTTTCCATAAACAAATGCGTTATTTCATCTCTATGTAAAATACGTCTGTTTCCATTTTTATTTTACAATAATGGTGAAAACTATTGTGTTTCTTTTTAAAGACAAACTACAGGCAGTGTTCAGTGTGCAAATCAGTGTTTACATGTAGTTGTTCTCCATTTGTAGGCCTATAGTGGAGGTTACTACAGACTGGGTAGCATTTAGTGAGTCCCTGTCAATAAGATTTGTGTTAAGTTACTCTATGATTGTTTTTAATATAAATAAGCACATTAATTTATGCAGACCAGTGAAACAACATATGATGTTTTGAGGAAGTCCATGTGTTTATCCAACAGGTTGATTAATCTGATATTCTACTGTGAGAGAGAGAATTTAGAGAAGATGCGCTAGTAGAATTAGGACTGACGCTGTGACCGTCCTCATAACACCCCGGCCCCCTGCACCCCAGCCACCTGCACCCCGGCCCCCTACAGCACCCCAGCCCCCTACAGCACCCCAGCCACCTGCACCCCGGCCCCCTACAGCACAGACACCTGACCCGGCGTATTCCTCCCCGGACTCAGGGATCACTGTGATGTCCTCATCCCCTTCCTCGTATTCGTTCGATCCGCTACCTTCCTCGAACACCTCAGGAGAGTCGAAGCACAGGTTCGTCATGCTGATCTTAACGTACTCACAGATGGTCCTTTCAGTCCCATCACACACGCATGTATCCAACAGCTCGGCTTTGGGCAGTTTGCGCATGTCTGCGATCACATTCCGACAGGCGTTGGTGCAGGTCGCCCCGCTGAACAGCTTACCGCAGTGGATTAAATAGTCCCGCATGGCCGAGCTGCACTGTGCGTCCTTCTCACAGTGTCTCCGAGCCTCCGTGCAGCCCATGGTACTGGTACTGGTTCGGGTTAGGGTCCGGGGCAGGCAGGGCTCGATGGCCCGCTTGGTATTTCGGCAGATCGGGTCTGAGGCACAGCTGCAGTCCTCCAGAGCCGGTCCATTATGAGTCATGTTGAGCTGCACTAGAGATGAGATGCAGTGGCTGGGACACTTCTGTCTATCCCCGCTGAGGACCGCCGAGCACGCGTGAATGTATTGTCCGTATGCGTAATGGCACTCCGGTTCCGTGTGACAGTTCATGATGGCCTGCCAGCAGATCAACCTGCTGTGGGAGGGGGACGCCACCGATACCGATACCGATACAGATAAGCAGCCGATAAACACCAACACACAACCAACAGGCCAAACCCACCTGCCGGAGCTGTGCGTAAAGTGACCCACCATCACCATGTCTGTGATGTATGAAACTAAACGGCAAAAAGTGACAGCGACTCAGTTACGCGTCATACTCACAAATGTTCGCTGAACATAATAATCCAATGTTCAGACGATGTTTGGGATGAGTGTGTTCCGTTCTGAGTTATTGTATCAAAGCTCGGGATTGGACCGGGTTCTCCATACGTGCCGAATGGAACCAGCCGGGTGGGAAAATCCACTGAATACCTCTTCTCTCCGCGGACAGAGCGCAATAAAGGTGCGGTGTTTCCCTTCACCGGTTATCAGGAGATATGAGTCTGGAGATACATACATATGAGTCTGGAGATACATACATATGAGTCTCGAGATACATACATATGAGTCTCGAGATACATATATATGAGTCTGGAGATACATCCACTAGACGAGACGTGCACGAGAACAAACAAATGGGAATAAACTCTCCAGTGTCAGAATGATCTCTGGGTTTGTCTTTACTCAACCCGCCCCCCTCTATCCGCTCCCACTGCTCCCACTGCTTCCTATTGGCCAGCCACTTGTCAAAGTCCAGCAAGGGGCGGGGGTTGGAGGTGGGGTTGGAGGTGGAGTTGGAGGTGGAGATGGAGGTGGAGTTGAAGGTGGGGTTGGAGATGGGGTTGGAGGTGGAGTTGGAGGTGGAGATGGAGGTGGAGTTGAAAATGGGGTTGGAGGTGGAGGTGGAGATGGAGGTGGAGTTGGAGGTGGAGTTGGAGGTGGAGATGGAGGTGGAGTTGGAGGTGGGGTTGGAGGTGGAGTTGGAAGTGGAGTTGGAGGTGGAGGTGGAGGTGGAGATGGAGGTGGAGTTGGAGGTGGAGTTGGAGGTGGAGTTGGAGGTGGAGTTGGAGGTGGGGTTGGAGGTGGAGATGGAGGTGCAGTTGAAGGTGGGTTTGGAGGTGGGGTTGGAGGTGGAGTTGGAGGTGGGGTTGGAGGTGGAGATGGAGGTGGGGTTGGAGGTGGAGTTGGAGGTGGGGTTGGAGGTGGAGTTGGAGGTGGGGTTGGAGGTGGAGTTTAGGGAACCCTCTCTCACGTCCTCACTTCGTCTCCAAACTATCTGCGGTGCGTAAAGAAAGAAGTATTAAGGCACTGACCCAAGGAGAGCACTCTATGTGCCTGGCCTAATTAACTAGTTATTCCACAGTGTAATAGATCACATTATGGTGCCATGGGTTCTTGGCAAAAAAGTTTGAGCTGCAGCTGCAGATGAGGGCGCTGTAAATCTAAAATGCAAAATGAGGAGAAGAGAAGTGAGGAGTGGAGGTGATGGGGGTGGAAAAGTGTAGAGGAGAGGAACACAAAGGGAGTGCTGTGCTCTGAAATGCTGAGTGGTGATCACAGGAATGTACCTTTAGAGCCTGACAGACAGACAGGCAGACAGACAGACAGGCAGACAGACAGGCAGACAGGCAGACAGACAGGCAGGCAGACAGACAGGCAGACAGACAGGACAAAAACAGAGAGACAGGCAGACAGACAGACAGGCAGGCAGACAGGACAAAATACAGAGAGACAGGCAGACAGGCAGACAGGACAAAATACAGAAAGACAGGCAGACAGACAGACAGACAGACGGACAGACAGGCAGACAGGACAAAATACAGAGAGACAGGCAGACAGACAGACAGGCAGACAGGCAGACAGGCAGACAGGACAAAATACAGAGAGACAGGCAGACAGACAGGCAGACAGGACAAAATACAGAGAGACAGGCAGACAGACAGGCAGGCAGACAGGCAGACAGGACAAAATACAGAGAGACAGGCAGACAGGACAAAATACAGAGAGACAGGCAGACAGGACAAAATACAGAGAGACAGGCAGACAGACAGGCAGGCAGACAGGCAGACAGGAAAAAATAAAGAGAGACAGGCAGACAGGACAAAATACAGAGAGACAGGCAGACAGGACAAAATACAGAGAGACGGACATAACAAAATACAGAGAGACAGGCAGACAGGACAAAATACAGAGAGACAGGCAGACATGACAAAATACAGAGAGACAGGCAGACAGGCAGACAGACAGGCAGACAGAACAAAATACAGAGAGACAGGCAGACAGGACAAAATACAGAAAGACAGGCAGACAGGACAAAATACAGAGAGACAGGCAGACAGGACAAAATACAGAGAGACAGGCAGACATGACAAAATACAGAGAGACAGGCAGACAGGCAGACAGGACAAAATACAGAAAGACAGGCAGACAGGACAAAATACAGAGAGACAGGCAGACAGGACAAAATACAGAGAGACAGGCAGACAGACAGACAGGACAAAAGACAGAGAGACAGGCAGACAGGACAAAATACAGAAAGACAGGCAGACAGGACAAAATACAGAGAGACAGGCAGACATGACAAAATACAGAGAGACAGGCAGACAGGCAGACAGACAGGCAGACAGAACAAAATACAGAGAGACAGGCAGACAGGACAAAATACAGAAAGACAGGCAGACAGGACAAAATACAGAGAGACAGGCAGACAGGACAAAATACAGAGAGACAGGCAGACATGACAAAATACAGAGAGACAGGCAGACAGGCAGACAGGACAAAATACAGAAAGACAGGCAGACAGGACAAAATACAGAGAGACAGGCAGACAGGACAAAATACAGAGAGACAGGCAGACAGACAGACAGGAAGACAGGCAGACAGGCAGACAGGACAAAATACAGAGAGACAGGCAGACAGGACAAAATACAGAGAGACAGGCAGACAGGACAAAATACAGAGAGACAGGCAGACAGACAGACAGGAGAAAATACAGAGAGACAGGCAGACAGGACAAAATACAGAGAGACAGGCAGACAGGACAAAATACAGAGAGACAGACAGAACAAAAACAGACAGAGACAGACAGACAGAACAAAAAACAGAAAGACAGGCAGACAGAACAAAATACAGAGAGACAGGCAGACAGGACAAAATACAGAAAGACAGGCAGACAGGACAAAATACAGAGAGACAGGCAGACAGGACAAAATACAGAGAGACAGGCAGACATGACAAAATACAGAGAGACAGGCAGACAGGACAAAATACAGAAAGACAGGCAGACAGGACAAAATACAGAGAGACAGGCAGACAGGACAAAATACAGAGAGACAGGCAGACAGGACAAAATACAGAGAGACAGGCAGACAGGCAGACAGGACAAAATACAGAAAGACAGGCAGACAGGACAAAATACAGAGAGACAGGCAGACAGGACAAAATACAGAGAGACAGGCAGACAGACAGACAGGACAAAAGACAGAGAGACAGGCAGACAGGACAAAATACAGAAAGACAGGCAGACAGGACAAAATACAGAGAGACAGGCAGACATGACAAAATACAGAGAGACAGGCAGACAGGCAGACAGACAGGCAGACAGAACAAAATACAGAGAGACAGGCAGACAGGACAAAATACAGAAAGACAGGCAGACAGGACAAAATACAGAGAGACAGGCAGACAGGACAAAATACAGAGAGACAGGCAGACAGACAGGCAGGCAGACAGGCAGACAGGAAAAAATAAAGAGAGACAGGCAGACAGGACAAAATACAGAGAGACAGGCAGACAGGACAAAATACAGAGAGACGGACATAACAAAATACAGAGAGACAGGCAGACAGGACAAAATACAGAGAGACAGGCAGACATGACAAAATACAGAGAGACAGGCAGACAGGCAGACAGACAGGCAGACAGAACAAAATACAGAGAGACAGGCAGACAGGACAAAATACAGAAAGACAGGCAGACAGGACAAAATACAGAGAGACAGGCAGACAGGACAAAATACAGAGAGACAGGCAGACATGACAAAATACAGAGAGACAGGCAGACAGGCAGACAGGACAAAATACAGAAAGACAGGCAGACAGGACAAAATACAGAGAGACAGGCAGACAGGACAAAATACAGAGAGACAGGCAGACAGACAGACAGGACAAAAGACAGAGAGACAGGCAGACAGGACAAAATACAGAAAGACAGGCAGACAGGACAAAATACAGAGAGACAGGCAGACATGACAAAATACAGAGAGACAGGCAGACAGGCAGACAGACAGGCAGACAGAACAAAATACAGAGAGACAGGCAGACATGACAAAATACAGAGAGACAGGCAGACAGGCAGACAGGACAAAATACAGAAAGACAGGCAGACAGGACAAAATACAGAGAGACAGGCAGACAGGACAAAATACAGAGAGACAGGCAGACAGACAGACAGGACAAAAGACAGAGAGACAGGCAGACAGGACAAAATACAGAAAGACAGGCAGACAGGACAAAATACAGAGAGACAGGCAGACATGACAAAATACAGAGAGACAGGCAGACAGGCAGACAGACAGGCAGACAGAACAAAATACAGAGAGACAGGCAGACAGGACAAAATACAGAAAGACAGGCAGACAGGACAAAATACAGAGAGACAGGCAGACAGGACAAAATACAGAGAGACAGGCAGACATGACAAAATACAGAGAGACAGGCAGACAGGCAGACAGGACAAAATACAGAAAGACAGGCAGACAGGACAAAATACAGAGAGACAGGCAGACAGGACAAAATACAGAGAGACAGGCAGACAGACAGACAGGAAGACAGGCAGACAGGCAGACAGGACAAAATACAGAGAGACAGGCAGACAGGACAAAATACAGAGAGACAGGCAGACAGGACAAAATACAGAGAGACAGGCAGACAGACAGACAGGATAAAATACAGAGAGACAGGCAGACAGGACAAAATACAGAGAGACAGGCAGACAGGACAAAATACAGAGAGACAGACAGAACAAAATACAGAGAGACAGGCAGACAGGACAAAATACAGAAAGACAGGCAGACAGAACAAAATACAGAGAGACAGGCAGACAGGACAAAATACAGAAAGACAGGCAGACAGGACAAAATACAGAGAGACAGGCAGACAGGACAAAATACAGAGAGACAGGCAGACATGACAAAATACAGAGAGACAGGCAGACAGGCAGACAGGACAAAATACAGAAAGACAGGCAGACAGGACAAAATACAGAGAGACAGGCAGACAGGACAAAATACAGAGAGACAGGCAGACAGACAGACAGGACAAAAGACAGAGAGACAGGCAGACAGGACAAAATACAGAAAGACAGGCAGACAGGACAAAATACAGAGAGACAGGCAGACATGACAAAATACAGAGAGACAGGCAGACAGGCAGACAGACAGGCAGACAGAACAAAATACAGAGAGACAGGCAGACAGGACAAAATACAGAAAGACAGGCAGACAGGACAAAATACAGAGAGACAGGCAGACAGGACAAAATACAGAGAGACAGGCAGACAGACAGGCAGACAGGACAAAATACAGAGAGACAGGCAGACAGACAGGCAGGCAGACAGGCAGACAGGAAAAAATAAAGAGAGACAGGCAGACAGGACAAAATACAGAGAGACAGGCAGACAGGACAAAATACAGAGAGACGGACATAACAAAATACAGAGAGACAGGCAGACAGGACAAAATACAGAGAGACAGGCAGACATGACAAAATACAGAGAGACAGGCAGACAGGCAGACAGACAGGCAGACAGAACAAAATACAGAGAGACAGGCAGACAGGACAAAATACAGAAAGACAGGCAGACAGGACAAAATACAGAGAGACAGGCAGACAGGACAAAATACAGAGAGACAGGCAGACATGACAAAATACAGAGAGACAGGCAGACAGGCAGACAGGACAAAATACAGAAAGACAGGCAGACAGGACAAAATACAGAGAGACAGGCAGACAGGACAAAATACAGAGAGACAGGCAGACAGACAGACAGGACAAAAGACAGAGAGACAGGCAGACAGGACAAAATACAGAAAGACAGGCAGACAGGACAAAATACAGAGAGACAGGCAGACATGACAAAATACAGAGAGACAGGCAGACAGGCAGACAGACAGGCAGACAGAACAAAATACAGAGAGACAGGCAGACAGGACAAAATACAGAAAGACAGGCAGACAGGACAAAATACAGAGAGACAGGCAGACAGGACAAAATACAGAGAGACAGGCAGACATGACA
This sequence comes from Dallia pectoralis, assembly GCA_029465975.1. Classification (NCBI taxonomy): domain Eukaryota; kingdom Metazoa; phylum Chordata; class Actinopteri; order Esociformes; family Umbridae; genus Dallia; species Dallia pectoralis. Next base: position 501,107 of record CM055737.1, on the reverse strand, counting down.
AAATACAGAGAGACAGGCAGACAGGCAGACAGGACAAAATACAGAAAGACAGGCAGACAGGACAAAATACAGAGAGACAGGCAGACAGGACAAAATACAGAGAGACAGGCAGACAGACAGACAGGAAGACAGGCAGACAGGCAGACAGGACAAAATACAGAGAGACAGGCAGACAGGACAAAATACAGAGAGACAGGCAGACAGGACAAAATACAGAGAGACAGGCAGACAGACAGACAGGATAAAATACAGAGAGACAGGCAGACAGGACAAAATACAGAGAGAGAGAGACAGAGACAGGACAAAATACAGAGAGACAGACAGAACAAAATACAGAGAGACAGGCAGACAGGACAAAATACAGAAAGACAGGCAGACAGAACAAAATACAGAGAGACAGGCAGACAGGACAAAATACAGAAAGACAGGCAGACAGGACAAAATACAGAGAGACAGGCAGACAGGACAAAATACAGAGAGACAGGCAGACATGACAAAATACAGAGAGACAGGCAGACAGGACAAAATACAGAAAGACAGGCAGACAGGACAAAATACAGAGAGACAGGCAGACAGGACAAAATACAGAGAGACAGGCAGACATGACAAAATACAGAGAGACAGGCAGACAGGCAGACAGGACAAAATACAGAAAGACAGGCAGACAGGACAAAATACAGAGAGACAGGCAGACTGGACAAAATACAGAGAGACAGGCAGACAGACAGACAGGACAAAAGACAGAGAGACAGGCAGACAGGACAAAATACAGAAAGACAGGCAGACAGGACAAAATACAGAGAGACAGGCAGACATGACAAAATACAGAGAGACAGGCAGACAGGCAGACAGACAGGCAGACAGAACAAAATACAGAGAGACAGGCAGACAGGACAAAATACAGAAAGACAGGCAGACAGGACAAAATACAGAGAGACAGGCAGACAGGACAAAATACAGAGAGACAGGCAGACATGACAAAATACAGAGAGACAGGCAGACAGGCAGACAGGACAAAATACAGAAAGACAGGCAGACAGGACAAAATACAGAGAGACAGGCAGACAGGACAAAATACAGAGAGACAGGCATACAGACAGACAGGAAGACAGGCAGACAGGCAGACAGGACAAAATACAGAGAGACAGGCAGACAGGACAAAATACAGAGAGACAGGCAGACAGGACATAATACAGAGAGACAGGCAGACAGACAGACAGGATAAAATACAGAGAGACAGGCAGACAGGACAAAATACAGAGAGACAGGCAGACAGGACAGGACAAAATACAGAGAGACAGACAGAACAAAATACAGAGAGACAGGCAGACAGGACAAAATACAGAAAGACAGGCAGACAGGACAAAATACAGAGAGATAGGCAGACAGGACAAAATACAGAGAGACAGGCAGACAGGACAAAATACAGAGAGACAGACAGACAGGCAGACAGGACAAAATTCAGAAAGACAGGCAGACAGGACAAAATACAGAGAGACAGGCAGACAGGACAAAATACAGAGAGACAGGCAGACAGACAAACCGATGAGCAGTATTGGTAGTACAGGCATATGGAAAGTAGTCATTTCTGAGATGTAAGACATACAGACATACAGATATACAGACATACAGACACACAGACACACAGATATACAGACATACAGACACACAGACACACAGACATACATATATACAGACACACAGACATACAGACATACAGACACACAGACATACAGACACACAGACACACAGACACACAGACATACAGACACAAAGACAGACATACAGACACACAGACATACAGACATACAGACACACAGACACACAGACATACATATATACAGACACACAGATATACAGACATACAGACACACAGACATACAGACACACAGACACACAGACATACAGACATACACACACACAGACATACAGACACACAGACATACAGACACACAAACACACAGACATACAGACACACAGACACACAGACATACAGACATACACACACACAGACATACAGACACACAGACATACAGACACACAGACATACAGACACACAGACATACAGACATACAGACATACAGACGCACAGACATACAGACACACAGACAAACAGACATACAGACATACAGACACACAGACATACAGACATACAGACACACAGACATACAGACATACAGACACACAGACATACAGACACACAGACATACAGACACGCAGACATACAGACACACAGACACACAGACAAACAGATATACAGACACACAGACAAACAGACACACAGACATACAGACATACAGACACACAGACACACAGACACACAGACATACAGACATACAGACATACAGACACACAGACATACAGACACACAGACATACAGACACACAGACATACAGACATACAGACACACAGACAAACAGACATACAGACATACAGACACACAGACATACAGACATACAGACACACAGACATACAGACACACAGACACACAGACACACAGACATACAGACACACAGACATACAGACACCCAGACATACAGACACACAGACATACAGACACACAGACATACAGACACACAGACACACAGACATACAGACACGCAGACATACAGACACACAGACATACAGACACGCAGACATACAGACACACAGACACACAGACACACAGACATACAGACACACAGACATACAGACATACAGACATACAGACACACAGACACACAGACACACAGACATACAGACACACAGACATACAGACACACAGACATACAGACACGCAGACATACAGACACACAGACATACAGACACACAGACACACAGACACACAGACACACAGACACACAGACACACAGACATACAGACACACAGACATACAGACATACAGACACACAGGCATACAGACACACAGACATACAGACACGCAGACATACAGACACACAGACATACAGACACACAGACATACAGACACGCAGACACACAGACACACAGACATACAGACACACAGACATACAGACATACAGACACACAGACATACAGACACACAGACATACAGACACACAGACACACAGACATACAGACACACAGACATACAGACACACAGACATACAGACATACAGACACACAGACATACAGACATACAGACACACAGCTGTGAAATGAATATTTTTCTCACAACAATGCTTTCTATATTAGTTCTGGCTGGGCGCTCCAGGTTGGGGGGTGTTGGCTTGCTAGGGGCTCCAGGTTGGGTCTCCAGGTTGGGGGGTGTTGGCTTGCTAGGGGCTCCAGGTTGGGTCTCCAGGTTGGGGGGTGTTGGCTTGCTAGGGGCTCCAGGTTGGGTCTCCAGGTTGGGGGTGTTGGCTTGCTAGGGGCTCCAGGTTGGGTCTCCAGGTTGGGGGGTGTTGGCTGCCTGGGGCTGGGGATGATAGGAGCATTCAGGATGATGGATGAACTCAGGTAACTCTATCACCGTAACTATGGTAACTCGATCCCCATAGTGCTGTGGCCTTTTTCACACGACCCCCATAAAGGCAGGGCAGGAGTTTCAACTAAAAACTGCTCTTCTTCACCTGTCGTTGCCATGTTTGCTGTTCTGAGAATTAAGTTGTTTTACTAATACAATGATATCACTAACTAATACTCAAAAACAGAGATGTACACAGGATTTAGCGTAGTCACGGAATGCTAGGATTTTAAAGTTAAGTAATACATTTGCAGATTATACAAAATCGGGAGAGACAATCTCTTATGTGAAGATGAAGATGATGGTGAAGATCTTGTGAATTTGAGTAGCCTGTTTCAGTGACTTGGTGACTATGGTCAGAAGAAGACGTCATTGAGTTTCAATTCACCAAACCAAACATCTGAACAACATATTTGTCAGCTTTAACACATACAGAACAGTGAGACATAGAATGTGACACTTACTATTCATATAAAATATCTTTCTTTTTTAAATGAGAGACACACCAGTGTCTGGATGTAGGCCGTGCAGGGTGTTATATACCAGTGTCTGGATGTAGGCCGTGCAGGGTGTTATATACCAGTGTCTGGATGTAGGCCGTGCAGGGTGTTATATACCAGTGTCTGGATGTAGGCCGTGCAGGGTGTTATATACCAGTGTCTGGATGTAGGCCGTGCAGGGTGTTATATACCAGTGTCTGGATGTAGGCCGTGCAGGGTGTTATATACCAGTGTCTGGATGTAGGCCGTGCATGGTGTTATATACCAGTGTCTGGATGTAGGCCGTGCAGGGTGTTATATACCAGTGTCTGGATGTAGGCCGTGCAGGGTGTTATATACCAGTGTCTGGATGTAGGCCGTGCAGGGTGTTATATACCAGTGTCTGGATGTAGGCCGTGCAGGGTGTTATATACCAGTGTCTGGATGTAGGCCGTGCAGGGTGTTATATACCAGTGTCTGGATGTAGGCCGTGCAGGGTGTTATATACCAGTGTCTGGATGTAGGCCGTGCAGGGTGTTATATACCAGTGTCTGGATGTAGGCCGTGCAGGGTGTTATATACCAGTGTCTGGATGTAGGCCGTCAGGGTGTTATATACCAGTGTCTGGATGTAGGCCGTGCAGGGTGTTATATACCAGTGTCTGGATGTAGGCCGTGCAGGGTGTTATATACCAGTGTCTGGATGTAGGCCGTGCAGGGTGTTATATACCAGTGTCTGGATGTAGGGTGTCTGGATGTAGGCCGTGCAGGTTGTTATATACCAGTGTCTGGATGTAGGCCGTGCAGGGTGTTATATACCAGTGTCTGGATGTAGGCCGTGCAGGGTGTTATATACCAGTGTCTGGATGTAGGCCGTGCATGGTGTTATATACCAGTGTCTGGATGTAGGCCGTGCAGGGTGTTATATACCAGTGTCTGGATGTAGGCCGTGCAGGGTGTTATATACCAGTGTCTGGATGTAGGCCGTGCAGGGTGTTATATACCAGTGTCTGGATGTAGGCCGTGCAGGGTGTTATATACCAGTGTGTCTGATGTGTACATCTAATCTACAACATCTACAATGTTCTCTTTTAAAGAAACAAAAACAAAATAAACTGTTATGATATTTTAGTAGTTTCTGTTCATCATTCTCTTTAGACATACATCTACAATCTTTACTGTAATATAAATAAAGTGCAAAATTGGCCAAGACTGTTCATCTAAATCTATAGTTGTTCGTATTGCAGAATTGTAACACATCACTCGTTCAACATTCACAAAACACTTGGAGGGAAACAGGAAACAGTTAATCTGGAGAACAGAAACTATTTCAGCCTTAGTGATTATGCTTGGTAGTTGGCAGCACTGTCAGGCTGGACCAGATGGGCTTAACAAGAGAGCTGTATGTTGTGTGAGTGGTGTGTGTATGTAGTGTGTGTGGTGTGTGTGAAGTGTGTTTGTGGTGTGTGTGAAGTGTGTTTGTGGTGTGTGTGGTGTGTGTGAAGAATTGACTAAAAAAAGTAATTACCCAACTACAGGAATGTGTGGATTGAGAGGAATCAGTTTAAATTACTTCCTTTGTTTGAAACACTAATGCCTGAGAAGGAAGAGGCAGGAAGATAAAGACAGATTAACTAATTAAATCAGAGGCAGGAAGATAAAGACAGATTAACTAATTAAATCAGAGACAGGAAGATAAAGACAGATTAACTAATTAAATCAGAGGCAGGAAGATATGCTCGTCTATGCTTTTCGTCACCTTTTCCACTACTTTCTTCTCTCACTCTTCTAATCTATCTAATTTTCTCGTTTCGCTCTCAGTCTTTTCTTTCTGGGGAAGGCTGAGTAGTGTTTCCCAAGCAAGCTGTTGAGAACAGAACAGGCGTTCCTCTGGTTCCTCTGGTTAGATGATATCTGTTCTGTCGTCTCCTCTAAAACTCTCTACTCTTAATTGCACGTGATTTGGACTGCTGGGATTCCATGGGTCTCACTCCCCCATAGCCCTAACCCTGCCCCTCCCCCATCACTCCCCCATCCACCTGGCTCCCGCAACCCCCCTCCCCCATCCAACTCCCCCTCCACCCTCCTCCATTATATCCTCCCCCTCCCTCCACCCTCCCCCATCCAACTCCCCCTCCCCCTCCCCCATTATATCCTCCCCCTCCCCCACCCTCCACCATTATATCCTACCCCCTCCCTCCCTCCACCCTCCCCGATTATATCCTACCCCCTCCCCCTCCTCCCCCATTATATCCTACCGCCCCCCTCCCTCCCGCCTCCCCCATTATATCCTACCCCCTCCCTCCACCCTCCCCCATTATATCCTACCTCCCCCTCCCTCCCTCCTCCCCCATTATATCCTACCCCCTCCCTCCACCCTCCCCCATTATATCCTACCTCCCCCTCCCTCCCTCCTCCCCCATTATATCCTACCCCCTCCCTCCACCCTCCCCCATTATATCCTACCTCCCTCCCTCCACCCTCCCCCATTATATCCTCCCCCTCCCTCCCTCCACCCTCCCCCATTATATCCTCCCTCCCTCCCTCCACCCTCCCCCATTATATCCTCCCTCCCTCCCTCCACCCTCCCCCATTATATCCTACCTCCCTCCCTCCACCCTCCCCCATTATATCCTACCTCCCTCCCTCCACCCTCCCCCATTATATCCTCCCTCCCTCCCTCCACCCTCCCCATTATATCCTACCTCCCTCCCTCCACCCTCCCCCATTATATCCTACCTCCCTCCCTCCACCCTCCCCCATTATATCCTACCTCCCTCCCTCCACCCTCCCCCGTTATATCCTACCTCCCTCCCTCCACCCTCCCCCATTATATCCTCCCCCCCTCCCCCACTGGCTGTTATCTTCTGCATTCTCTAACAGAGTATGTCACATCTCTTCTGAAATGCTTTGCAGATTGCCTGTGAAGTAGAGACGGTATCTGTTTCAACTTCAAACATGAGGACTTATTGTTTTGATTCAATTCCCGTTCAATAGTTTGGGGTCACTTACAAATGTCTCGTTTTTGTTTAAAGCTCAACTTGATCACAATTACAGACATTGTTGATGTTGTAAATGACTATTGTAGCTGGTGACAATTGAACATCTTATTGTCTTTATGTAAGGTCTTTATGTTAACAAAGGAAACTATATTGCCAAAATTGATTCAAACACAAACTAAACTGCTGGACAGTACTTAATTACGCCTTCTAGAGTATCTGGATCGGCAGCAATTGTGAATGAAATTACAGGTTCAAAATGCCCAGAAACAAAGCAGTTTCTTCTATTCTTGGCCTTTAAAATGAAGGCTATTCCATGTGATCTGTGCAGTGTAGCAGGGCGTATTATCCTGCTGAATAAGGCCACTGTCATCAGGGAATACCAGTGTAATAGAGTGGTGAACCTGGGCTGTACCATACCAGTGTAATAGAGGGGTGAACCTGGGCTGTACCATACCAGTGTAATAGAGGGGTGTACCTGGGCTGTACCATACCAGTGTAATAGAGTGGTGAACCTGGGCTGTACCATACCAGTGTAATAGAGGGGTGAACCTGGGCTGTACCATACCAGTGTAATAGAGGGGTGTACCTGGGCTGTACCATACCAGTGTAATAGAGGGGTGAACCTGGGCTGTACCATACCAGTGTAATAGAGGGGTGAACCTGGGCTGTACCATACCAGTGTAATAGAGGGGTGTACCTGGGCTGTACCATACCAGTGTAATAGAGTGGTGAACCTGGGCTGTACCATACCAGTGTAATAGAGGGGTGTACCTGGGCTGTACCATACCAGTGTAATAGAGTGGTGAACCTGGGCTGTACCATACCAGTGTAATAGAGGGGTGAACCTGGGCTGTACCATACCAGTGTAATAGAGGGGTGTACCTGGGCTGTACCATACCAGTGTAATAGAGGGGTGTACCTGGTCTGTACCATACCAGTGTAATAGAGGGGTGTACCTGGGCTGTACCATACCAGTGTATTAGAGGGGTGTACCTGGTCTGTACCATACCAGTGTAATAGAGGGGTGTACCTGGGCTGTACCATACCAGTGTAATAGAGGGGTGTACCTGGTCTGTACCATACCAGTGTAATAGAGGGGTGTACCTGGTCTGTACCATACCAGTGTTATAGAGGGCTGTACCTGGGCTGTACCATACCAGTGTAATAGAGGGGTGAACCTGGGCTGTACCATACCAGTGTAATAGAGGGGTGTACCTGGGCTGTACCATACCAGTGTAATAGAGTGGTGAACCTGGGCTGTACCATACCAGTGTAATAGAGGGGTGTACCTGGGCTGTACCATACCAGTGTAATAGAGTGGTGAACCTGGGCTGTACCATACCAGTGTAATAGAGGGGTGAACCTGGGCTGTACCATACCAGTGTAATAGAGGGGTGTACCTGGGCTGTACCATACCAGTGTAATAGAGGGGTGTACCTGGTCTGTACCATACCAGTGTAATAGAGGGGTGTACCTGGGCTGTACCATACCAGTGTATTAGAGGGGTGTACCTGGGCTGTACCATACCAGTGTAATAGAGGGGTGTACCTGGGCTGTACCATACCAGTGTAATAGAGGGGTGTACCTGGTCTGTACCATACCAGTGTAATAGAGGGGTGTACCTGGTCTGTACCATACCAGTGTTATAGAGGGCTGTACCTGGGCTGTACCATACCAGTGTAATAGAGTGGTGAACCTGGGCTGTACCATACCAGTGTAATAGAGTGGTGAACCTGGGCTGTACCATACCAGTGTAATAGAGGGGTGTACCTGGGCTGTACCATACCAGTGTAATAGAGTGGTGAACCTGGGCTGTACCATACCAGTGTAATAGAGTGGTGAACCTGGGCTGTACCATACCAGTGTAATAGAGTGGTGAACCTGGGCTGTACCATACCAGTGTAATAGAGTGGTGAACCTGGGCTGTACCATACCAGTGTAATAGAGGGGTGTACCTGGGCCGTACCATACCAGTGTAATAGAGGGGTGTACCTGGTCTGTACCATACCAGTGTAATAGAGGGGTGTACCTGGGCTGTACCATACCAGTGTAATAGAGGGGTGTACCTGGTCTGTACCATACCAGTGTAATAGAGGGGTGTACCTGGTCTGTACCATACCAGTGTTATAGAGGGGTGTACCTGGGCTGTACCATACCAGTGTATTAGAGGGGTGTACCTGGTCTGTACCATACCAGTGTAATAGAGGGGTGTACCTGGGCTGTACCATACCAGTGTAATAGAGGGGTGTACCTGGTCTGTACCATACCAGTGTAATAGAGGGGTGTACCTGGTCTGTACCATACCAGTGTTATAGAGGGCTGTACCTGGGCTGTACCATACCAGTGAAATAGAGGGGTGTACCTGGGCTGTACCATACCAGTGTAATAGAGGGGTGTACCTGGGCTGTACCTTACCAGTGTAATAGAGGGGTGTACCTGGTCTGTACCATACCAGTGTAATAGAGGGGTGTACCTGGTCTGTACCATACCAGTGTAATAGAGTGGTGTACCTGGTCTGTACCATACCAGTGTTATAGAGGGGTGTACCTGGGCTGTACCAGTGTAATAGAGGGGTGTACCTGCGCTGTTTCTGTGTTTATATAGATGACACAGTGCCTGTAGAGCAAGGTCACACTGACAAAGGCTCCAGATTTACAACATCGTTTTTGTTTATTACTGTTTATGTTTTTACTGTCTAGAGAAGGTGTGTGAAGAGGAGGTCTGAAGAGGAGGTGTGTGAAGAGGAGGTCTGAAGAGGAGGTGTGTGAAGAGGAGGTCTGAAGAGGAGGTGTGTGAAGAGGAGGTCTGATGAGGAGGTGTGTGAAGAGGAGGTCTGAAGAGGAGGTGTGTGAAGAGGAGGTCTGATGAGGTGTGTGAAGAGGAGGTCTGAAGAGGAGGTGTGTGAAGAGGAGGTCTGAAGAGGAGGTGTGTAAAGAGGAGGTGTGTAAAGAGGAGGTGGGAAGAGGAGGTGTGTGAAGAGGAGATGTGTGAAGAGGAGGTGTGTGAAGAGGAGATGTGTGAAGAGGAGGTGTGTGAAGAGGTAATGTGAGTTGTGTTGTGTTCTCACATTACTGCTGACCTTGATGAGGACCCCAACAATTACGCTAAAGGCCTGATTGTGTGTGTTAGTGTGTGTGTGTGTTAGTGTATGTGTTAGTGTGTGTGTGTGTGTTTTAGTGTGTGTGTGTTAGTGTGTGTGTATATTAATGTAAGCGTGAGTGTGTGTATTAATGTGTGTGAGTGTGTGTATTAATGTGTGTGTGTGTGTTAGTGTGTGTGTCTATTAATGTGTGTGTGTGTGTCTGGGGTCATCCCCTCGAGGGAATCACCTGCCCCCTCCTGTTTCAACACGAGTAGAAACATGGACACACTCACACACACTAATACACACACCTGGACCGAATATTTAACACTGAAACCCACACCCAGTCACACACACACACACACAGACACACACACACACACACACACACACACACACACACACACACACACACACACACACACACACACACACACACACACACACACAGAGACGTCTGAACTGGGAACCTAGTACAAACCCTAGCTCACACAACCCTAACCCTGACTGGGCTACAGTCTCCCTGACAGTTAGAAGAATGCATAAAGGCCCTGACTAATCTACCCATGAGGCCATGGGGCAATGTGGATGCCAGAGGTGAATGACAGCAGCAGCTGTGCCTGGGATTGAAAGTGTGTGTGTGTGTGTGTGTGTGTGTGTGTGTGTGTGTGTGTGTGTGTGTGTGTGTGTGTGTGTGTGTGTGTGTGTGTGTGTGTGTGTGTGTGTGTGTGTGTGTGTGTGTGTGTGTGTGTCTGTGTGTGTGTGTGTGTGCAGGGTGTGCATATATGAATGTGATATGTGTATATCAGTATATGTGTAATATAGGATTTGAAATGTTTATATCAGTATATGTGTAATATAGGATGTGAAATGTTTATATCAGTATATGTGTAATATAGGATGTGATATGTGTATATCAGTATATGTGTAATATACGATGTGAAATGTTTATATCAGTATATGTGTAATATAGGATGTGAAATGTTTATATCAGTATATGTGTAATATAGGATGTGATATGTGTATATCAATATATGTGTAATATAGGATGTGAAATGTTTATATCAATATATGTGTAATATAGGATGTGATATGTGTATATCAGTATATGTGTAACATAGGATGTGAAATGTTTATATCAGTATATGTGTAATATAGGATGTGATATGTGTATATCAGTATATGTGTAATATAGGATGTGAAATGTTTATATCAGTATATGTGTAATATACGATGTGAAATGTTTATATCAGTATATGTGTAATATAGGATGTGAAATGTTTATATCAGTATATGTGTAATATAGGATGTGAAATGTTTATATCAGTATATGTGTAATATACGATGTGAAATGTTTATATCAGTATATGTGTAATATAGGATGTGAAATGTTTATATCAGTATATGTGTAATATAGGATGTGATATGTGTATATCAATATATGTGCAACATAGGATGTGAAATGTTTATATCAGTATATGTGTAATATAGGATGTGATATGTGTATATCAATATATGTGTAATATAGGATGTGAAATGTTTATATCAGTATATGTGTAATATAGGATGTGATATGTGTATATCAATATATGTGTAATATAGGATGTGAAATGTTTATATCAGTATATGTGTAATATAGGATGTGATATGTGTATATCAATATATGTGTAATATAGGATGTGAAATGTTTATATCAGTATATGTGTAATATAGGATGTGAAATGTTTATATCAGTATATGTGTAATATAGGATGTGAAATGTTTATATCAGTATATGTGTAATATAGGATGTGATATGTGTATATCAATATATGTGTAACATAGGATGTGAAATGTTTATATCAGTATATGTGTAATATAGGATGTGAAATGTTTATATCAGTATATGTGTAATATAGGATGTGATATGTGTATATCAATATATGTGTAATATAGGATGTTATATGTGTATATCAATATATGTGTAATATAGGATGTGATATGTGTATATCAGTATATGTGTAATATAGGATGTGATATGTGTATATCAGTATATGTGTAACATATCTCAGTTACTTTTACAGACGGGGTGATACACACATATATATATATTCTAGTAAATAACAGATGATAGGGCTCACTGTATACTAGCAATCTGATGATAACTCCACCTGACACTGTCAACACACTAGATGGTTGATAGTCTGGTTAAGACGTGTTAATTCTTAAACAAACATACTTCAACGCACTACCAAGCACTCAGCTCATACTGGGTCCTTCTGTGTTCTTTCAGCTGTGTGTTCAGGGTGACGTTTCTATTCAAACCATATGGGACTCATTTAGAAACACACTCTGGCACCAGGCCAAGGTAGAGCTAAGTTGACTCAATAGCACAGTTGGGAGAAATTTATATTTTAAAGGAAAATATGATGGTATATATTTTTATTATTATGCCAGGATAAGTTAGTCAACAATAGTCCAAAAGAGGAACGACAAAAGCATATTCATATAAAGACATGAACATAAAACATCTAATTACAGTCAAATGAAAGCTCTCCTAAAACTTAAAATGAAACACATTAGGAATGTGTTGTTCAGTTGGAAATCAACAGTCATTCAACATCCAAATAAACTGGTGCTTCC
>CM055737.1:455960-483460 GCA_029465975.1 Dallia pectoralis | reverse complement strand
AAATGAGTCTATAAAAGGACAAAGACCAAACATTTGGGAGGACAAACACACACACACGCACGCACGCACACACACACACACACACACACACACACACACACACACACACACACACACACACACACACACACACACACACACACACACACACACACACACACACACACACACACACACACACACACACACACACACACACACACACACACACACACACACACACACACACACACACACACACACACACACACACACACACACACACACACACACACACACACACACACACACACACACACACACACACACACACACACACACACACACACACACACACACACACAGACAACCCTTATTATCCATTTTACTTCCTTATACAGCTCTGTATCTACCCTCATGGTGTCATCCAATCATATACAGGACAAGCGTCAGTGGTAAAACATCCAGATAAACATCTAGTAGAAACTGTACACCAACATCTACCAACTGTTACCCTGGAAACGGTACATAGCGGTCACTGACCCCCCTGAAGTGGACAGACTGATCACTGACCCATCTGAAGTGGACAGACTGATCACTGACCCATCTGAAGTGGACAGACTGATTACTGACCCATCTGAAGAGGACAGACTGATCACTGACCCACCTGAAGAGGACAGACTGATCACTGACCCATCTGAAGAGGACAGACTGATCACTGACCCATCTGAAGTGGACAGACTGATCACTGACCCATCTGAAGCGGACAGACTGATCACTGACCCATCTGAAGTGGACAGACTGATCACTGACCCACCTGAAGAGGACAGACTGATCACTGACACATCTGAAGAGGACAGACTGATCACTGACCCATCTGAAGAGGACAGACTGATCACTGACCCATCTGAAGTGGACAGACTGATCACTGACCCACCTGAAGAGGACAGACTGATCACTGACCCATCTGAAGAGGACAGACTGATCACTGACCCATCTGAAGTGGACAGACTGATCACTGACCCATCTGAAGCGGACAGACTGATCACTGACCCATCTGAAGTGGACAGACTGATCACTGACCCACCTGAAGAGGACAGACTGATCACTGACACATCTGAAGAGGACAGACTGATCACTGACCCATCTGAAGAGGACAGACTGATCACTGACCCATCTGAAGTGGACAGACTGATCACTGACCCATCTGAAGTGGACAGACTGATCACTGACCCATCTGAAGTGGACAGACTGATCACTGACACATCTGAAGAGGACAGACTGATCACTGACCCATCTGAAGAGGACAGACTGAACACTGACACATCTGAAGAGGACAGACTGATCACTGACCCATCTGAAGAGGACAGACTGAACACTGACACATCTGAAGAGGACAGACTGATCACTGACCCATCTGAAGAGGACAGACTGAACACTGACACATCTGAAGAGGACAGACTGAATACTGACCCATCTGAAGTGGACAGACTGAATACTGACCCACCTGAAGAGGACAGACTGAATACTGACCCACCTGAAGTGGACAGACTATCAGTCAAACCTTCCATAAACAGCATATTTCTTTTTCGTTGCCATTCCTGACCGGATATTGGGGACTTGGTCTGTACACTCTAATTCTCACAGTCGTACACTATTTCTACAGAGATATGAAATATATTTGGAAATGATTTTTTCTGTGATAAATAATTAGTTTGTCAGGCTGTGATGTGATAGTTATGGAATGAACTATTTCCCTGCTGCCAAACAACAAGCTGCTTCCAGATCAGCTCCATGCACTCAAACTGCAAATAATTTGCTTAAGGAACCCACATCTGGTATTCTCACTGAGCCAAAGGTTAACTGTGTCCAAATGAGACCGATCGGCTGAGACACAAATCCAACCCTTCCTAATAGTGTGCACTACTTTGACCAGGGCCTGATTAGAGAGCAGGGGAAATAGGGTTCCATTTAGGATACATGCTCAATCTGAGAATAGTGTCTAATGCCAAACAAGCTCCCTAACTACAGGAAATAGGTCTGCTTTCATACCAACAGCCTCACAAATAGAGCCTCACAAATAGAGCCTCACAAATAGAGCCTCACACACACATAGAGCCTCACACAAATAGAGCCTCACAAATAGAGCCTCACACACACATAGAGCCTCACACAGAGCCTCACACATAGAGCCTCACAAATAGAGCCTCACACATAGAGCCTCACACACACATATAGCCTCACAAATAGAGCCTCACACATAGAGCCTCACAAATAGAGCCTCACAAATAAAGCCTCACACATAGAGCCTCACACATAGAGCCTCACAAATAGAGCCTCACATATAGAGCCTCACACATAGCGCCTCACAAATAGAGCCTCTCACATAGAGCCTCACACATAGAGCCTCACACATAGCGCCTCACAAATAGAGCCTCTCACATAGAGCCTCACACATAGAGCCTCACACATAGAGCCTCACAAATAAAGCCTCACACATAGAGCCTCACACATAGAGTCTCACACATAGAGGAACATGGTGGTCTAAAGTCACGTACTACAAAGGGAATATTATAAAATATAGGGAACATGGTGGTCTTTAAGGAAGGACATGTATAATGTTCTTTATAAAGAACAGACAGATAACTACATAATGCCAGCTGGTAGCTCTCTAACCTGATATTATCTCCCAACTACTTGAGCCGCTGGCGTTTAAAGAAACAAAGCTCAGTTTGATCATACTGTTGAGTCTTTTTCCTGTATTAAAACATCTGCTATCTCAGGAACAAAAAGATTGACGTGTAATTGACAAAAGACCAATGTTAGAGAACATCTCTTCATAGTATTGATAAGTCAGGGTTGGGTTCTGTAAGGGTGTTTAGTATTGAACATTTAGTAATAAACTGGTCTTGGTATAAGTTTTGGACCTCCATGATATTAATAATATAGTATTTTATGCTACCCATTATGTTTTTAAGGGGGCCAGGAAGTACAAAACAGCATTACAAAGTAGAAAACACTTTTACAAAGCACGAGACAAATGTACATTTTGGAAAACATTTGTATTTATCATAAAACACAATTACACGGTCAAAACACTTTTACCAAAGACAAAACAAATTGACATTTTGAAAAATAGAATTAACAAGACGCAAAACACTTTTACTAGAGCTTGTTGGTGAGCACAGTCAACTTGTGTTGTCGTTGTGGAGTAAATGGAGTTTATGGTGACCGAACACGGGGTGACTGAACACAGGTGAACGAACACGGGGTGACTGAACACAGGTGAACGAACACGGGGTGACTGAACACAGGTGAACGAACACGGGGTGACTGAGAACAGGTGAACGAACACGGGGTGACTGAACACAGGTGAACGAACACGGGGTGACTGAACACAGGTGAACGAACACGGGGTGACTGAGAACAGGTGAACGAACACGGGGTGACCGAACACAGGTGAACGAACACCGAACACGGGGTGAACGAACACCGAACACGGGGTGACCGAACACCAAACACGGGGTGACCAAACACCGAACACGGGGTGACCGAACACCGATAAACCGAGCTTAACGTGGTTTATCTTTACGTGTGGTGTTTGGAGTTTTGGAAGCGGACCAGACGGAACCACCCGATACACAGGGGACGTCTTGACAGAGTTCACGGTTCAACTGGTTTTCATGTTAACTGGTGACTTCCGTGTCATTTCTGCTATGTGGTACATTCTCTTCCGTGTTGAATCTTTAATTTGTACATTTGTTTCAGGACTGGTAAAAATGTTTTGCAACATGTAAATTTGTCTCGCGCTTTGTTAAGGTTAGAACCTCCGGGATCTGAAAAGAAAGCAGTTTATTTAAGGTGACTAGGTCTGGGCTCTATAGTTAGTGTTTATTCTGGTGCTTTTAACTCGCAATGAATTCCAGATGTGAAGTTACATTTGTGCTGTCGTAGGATACGAGTAGTGTGTGTGTGCGTGTGCGTGCATGTGTGTGTTTTACAGAGAGATCTGGGAAGATTAGCTTTGCTGAAAGCTATTAGAAATAATTGGGTTGGTCTGCATGTGGTGAGACAAGCCGCAGTTTTCTTTAAGAATATAGAAACACAACATCTTATATAAAAAAAACACACCTTGCTCTGAGCCCAAACAAGCAAATAGTTGAAAAATGCTTGATAATAAAAAGTGAATTTGAACATGTTCCTTGTGTTTCATGAACAGCTGTAGTGAGTGTGGTCGGTCTCCCTATCCTTATCAGAAAAACCTGAGCTAACTGAGCCTCTTCAAGAACAAAAATACCACTTTCTATTTTTAATAAATATCCAATCCTCCACCCTCAGGGAGAGGAGGCCAAACTAGTCTCACTGTGGACTAATAAATATCTCTTTAGCAGGTCTATGGTTAAGTGTAATATGGCCCAGGGTACGAAGGTGAACGGAAGGCTCAGATCTCATTCCACCCTGCTGTCTTTGCCGGGTGGGTTCTTATATCCTCTGGGACGTCCTCTCTCCCAATTCCTGACCGGGGGTGGAGTCACTGGCTCGCTATCGTTCTATTTTTTCCCTCA
This sequence comes from Dallia pectoralis, assembly GCA_029465975.1. Classification (NCBI taxonomy): domain Eukaryota; kingdom Metazoa; phylum Chordata; class Actinopteri; order Esociformes; family Umbridae; genus Dallia; species Dallia pectoralis. The sequence continues at coordinate 478,916 of CM055737.1, read as the reverse complement.
TTTTGAGTAACTCTGAGAGTCATTTTTAAGATGTATGCAGCTATATTATTGTGCCGAGGACGTAGGGAACTCAGGTGTCTAACCTTACCCTGTGTCTTGTTTCCGCTTCCATTAAGGAAGACCCCTGCCTGTGGGACATGAGGTGGACCCCTCCTACTGCCCCCTGGTTGTGTTACAGGCTGAGCAGCTGGTGCTACCTGACAGTTTATATATATATATATATATATGTATAGTATAAGGACCCCCTGGTTGTGTTACAGGCTGAGCAGCTGATGCTACCTGACAGTTTATATATATATATAGTATAAGGACCCCATGGTTGTGTTACAGGCTGAGCAACTGGTGCTACCTGACAGTTTATATATATATATATATAGTATAAGGACCCCCTGGTTGTGTTACAGGGTGAGCAGCTGGTGCTACCTGACAGTTTATATATATATATATATATATAGTATAAGGACCCCATGGTTGTGTTACAGGCTGAGCAACTGGTGCTACCTGACAGTTTATATATATATATATATAGTATAAGGACCCCCTGGTTGTGTTACAGGCTGAGCAGCTGGTGCTACCTGACAGTTTATATATATATATATATAGTATAAGGACCCCCTGGTTGTGTTACAGGCTGAGCAGCTGGTGCTACCTGACAGTTTATATATATATAGTATAAGGACCCCCTGGTTGTGTTACAGGCTGAGCAGCTGGTGCTACCTGACAGTTTATATATATATATATAGTATAAGGACCCCCTGGTTGTGTTACAGGCTGAGCAGCTGGTGCTACCTGACAGTTTATATATATATATATAGTATAAGGACCCCCTGGTTGTGTCACAGGCTGAGCAGCTGGTGCTACCTGACAGTTTATATATATATATATAGTATAAGGACCCCCTGGTTGTGTTACAGGCTGAGCAGCTGGTGCTACCTGACAGTTTATATATATATTTATATAAATATATAGTATAAGGACCCCCTGGTTGTGTTACAGGCTGAGCAGCTGGTGCTACCTGACAGTTTATATATATATAAATATATAGTATAAGGACCCCCTGGTTGTGTTACAGGCTGAGCAGCTGGTGCTACCTGACAGTTTATATATATATATATAGTATAAGGACCCCCTGGTTGTGTTACAGACTGAGAAGCTGGTGCTACCTGACAGTTTATATATATATAGTATAAGGACCCCCTGGTTGTGTTACAGGCTGAGCAACTGGTGCTACCTGACAGTTTATATATACATATATAGTATAAGGACCCCCTGGTTGTGTTACAGACTGAGAAGCTGGTGCTACCTGACAGTTTATATATATATATATATAGTATAAGGACCCCCTGGTTGTGTCACAGGCTGAGCAGCTGGTGCTACCTGACAGTTTATATATATATATATATATATAGTATAAGGACCCCCTGGTTGTGTTACAGGGTGAGCAGCTGGTGCTACCTGACAGTTTATATATATATATATATAGTATAAGGACCCCCTGGTTGTGTTACAGGCTGAGCAGCTGGTGCTACCTGACAGTTTATATATATATATATAGTATAAGGACCCCCTGGTTGTGTTACAGGCTGAGCAGCTGGTGCTACCTGACAGTTTATATATATATATAGTATAAGGACCCCCTGGTTGTGTTACAGGCTGAGCAACTGGTGCTACCTGACAGTTTATATATATATATATAGTATAAGGACCCCCTGGTTGTGTTACAGGGTGAGCAGCTGGTGCTACCTGACAGTTTATTTATATATGTATTAAACTAAACTATCATAAGTTCATCCAGCACAGCCAGAAGAGAACTGGCCACCCCCAGAGGCCGGTTCGTCTCCAGATTTTTTCCTAAATTTGACCCATCATGGGGTCTGGTCTGGACTGGTCTGGCATGTGATTTTTTGTCTGGTCACAGAACTGGACTGGTCTGTAATGACTGGCATCTGTAGAAACACAGCCTGCTAATGCATTAGTCTAAATTGCTTTCAATCTTTCTGTTCTTTCTCTTCTCTCTGTCTTTTTTTCCCTCTCTCTCCATCTCTTCATCTCTCAATCTCTCCCTCACTACTGTTTAAGTGTGGGCTGTGCTTCTGCGGTATCCTCTGAGGTAAACAGACATGTTTTACTACTCTGCTTTCTGCCACAATTACTTGTTTGTGGTGCAGGGAGGTAAAGGGAAGATTATGAGAAAGGAGATGGGTTGGTGGAGGATGAGGAAAGTGGAGTAGAGGTGTAGGATCGTGGAGTAGAGGTGGAAAATGTGGAGTAGAGATGGAAGATCGTGGAGTAGAGATGGAGGATCGTGGAGTAGAGGTGGAGGATCGTGGAGTAGAGGTGGAAGAATGTGGAGTAGAGATGGAAGATCGTGGAGTAGAGGTGGAGGATCGTGGAGTAGAGGTGGAAGAATGTGGAGTAGAGGTGGAGGAATGTGGAGAAGAGAAACCAGAGTAAGAAACCAGTGCGAACTCCTGTGTTATGGTGCCCTCCCGTGGTGGTGTGAGTTACTACATCTGTGTATATTTCAGCCATTGAAGTGGAAGGCTTCTCTTGTGTTTAGCAAGCTCCACCCACTCTGACCAAGGCAGGTGTTGTAAGAGAGGCTGCTGTTTTCCCAAATTCCAGAGGGGACAGAGAGAACTGAGTCATTGGTTTCATGGAAAAATTCCTCTTGGCCGACCTGCATTCATCATGAGAGAATGAGACGAGTGGTGAAGGGAAAGTGTCTGCAAATTCCCAGCTAAGGTCCAGATGTCAGATGTTGACCATGTTGATCTGTAGGAACTAAAACAGTCCATTCTTCCTATAGCAGATTTTTCTACGGCTAAAGACTGATGATACTTTAATCTGTTGTTGGATTCTTATTCACCATAAGATGCAGCTTCCTTCCAGTTCTCAAACGCTGGTTTCCTGTCCTGCACGGCCTGGAACTGGGGAACCCCAGCATGTCTCCCACACACTCTCCACACCCTGTCTCAATTATCACCCAGTGTGGAGTGGGTAATGCCAACATGACAATTATCTTTGTTTGGTCAGTGGGAGTAGATCAGGCAGTGTGAGACTTTGGCCACGATGTTGAATGTGGGACTCTGTGTAGTGTGACTCTGGGTCATCCACACTCAGTGTAGTGTGACTCTGTGTCATCCACACTCAGTGTAGTGTGACTCTGGGTCATCCACACTCAGTGTAGTGTGACTCTGTGTCATCCACACTCAGTGTAGTGTGACTCTGTGTCATCCACACTCAGTGTAGTGAGACTCTGGGTCATCCACACTCAGTGTAGTGTGACTCTGGGTCATCCACACTCAGTGTAGTGTGACTCTGGGTCATCCACACTCAGTGTAGTGAGACTCTGTGTCATCCACACTCAGTGTAGTGTGACTCTGTGTCATCCACACTCAGTGTAGTGAGACTCTGTGTCATCCACACTCAGTGTAGTGTGACTCTGTGTCATCCAAACTCAGTGTAGTGTGACTCTGGGTCATCCAGACACAGTGTAGTGGGTGAGTCCACATTGGTGGCTGTTGGTTCTGTCTGCATCCTCATAACGTAGAGCTTGTTTGCGCGGGTACAAGCGGCCGAAATGGGTTTTCTCAGAAAGGTGGCTGGCCTCTCCCTTAGGGATAGGGTGAGAAGCTCAGTCATCCGAGAGGAACTCGGAGTAGAGCCGCTGCTCCTTTGCATAGAAAGGAGCCAGTTGAGGTGGTTCTGGCATCTTGTACGAATGCCACCTGGGCGCCTCCCTAGAGAGGTGTTCCAGGCACGTCCAGCTGGGAGGAGACCTCGGGGAAGACCCAGGACTAGGTGGAGAGATTATATCTCCACACTGGCCTGGGAACGCCTCTGGATTCCCCAGTCAGAGCTGGCTAATGTTGCCCGGGAAAGGGAAGTTTGGGGTCCCCTGCTAGAGCTGCTACCCCCGCGACCCGACCTTGGATAAGCGGTTGAAGATGAGTGAGATGAGAGTGAGTTGTTTGCTCTGGTGGTTTGATTACTCTTCTAGGTGTATATGCAGCTTATATATGTCTATGATAATGGGCCTATATATGTCTATGATAATGGGCCTCTATATGTCTATGATAATGGGCCTCTATATGTCTATGATAATGGGCCTATATATGTCTATGATAATGGGCCTCTATAAGTCTATGATAATGGGCCTATATATGTCTATGATAATGGGCCTCTATAAGTCTATGGTAATGGGCCTCTATAAGTCTATGATAATGGGCCTATATATGTCTATGATAATGGGCCTATATATGTCTATGATAATGGGCCTCTATAAGTCTATGGTAATGGGCCTCTATAAGTCTATGATAATGGGCCTATATATGTCTATGATAATGGGCCTATATATGTCTATGATAATGGGCCTATATATGTCTATGATAATGGGCCTCTATAAATCTATGATAATGGGCCTATATATGTCTATGATAATGGGCCTATATATGTCTATGATAATGGGCCTCTATATGTCTATGATAATGGGCCTCTATATGTCTATGATAATGGGCCTCTATATGTCTATGATAATGGGCCTCTATAAGTCTATGATAATGGGCCTCTATATGTCTATGATAATGGGCCTCTATATGTCTATGATAATGGGCCTCTATAAGTATGATAATGTCTATGATAATGGGCCTATATATGTCTATGATAATGGGCCTCTATATGTCTATGATAATGGGCCTTTATATGTCTATGATAATGGGCCTATATATGTCTATGATAATGGGCCTCTATATGTCTATGATAATGGGCCTATATATGTCTATGATAATGGGCCTCTATATGTCTATGATAATGGGCCTATATATGTCTATGATAATGGGCCTATATATGTCTATGATAATGGGCCTATAAATGTCTATATAATGGGCTATATGATATAATGGGCCTCTATAAGTCTATGATAATGGGCCTATATATGTCTATGATAATGGGCCTCTATATGTCTATGATAATGGGCCTCTATAAGTCTATGATAATGGGCCTCTATATGTCTATGATAATGGGCCTTTATATGTCTATGATAATGGGCCTATATATGTCTATGATAATGGGCCTCTATATGTCTATTATAATGGCCCTATATATGTCTATGGTAATGGGCCTCTATATGTCTATTATAATGGCCCTATATATGTCTATGGTAATGGGCCTCTATATGTCTATGGTAATGGGCCTATATAAGTCTATGATAATGGGCCTATATATGTCTATGATAATGGGCCTATATAAGTCTATGATAATGGGCCTATAAATGTCTATGATAATGGGCCTCTATATGTCTATTATAATGGCTATATATGTCTATGGCCTCTATATGTCTATGGTAATGGGCCTCTATATGTCTATGGTAATGGGCCTATATAAGTCTATGATAATGGGCCTCTATATGTCTATTATAATGGCCCTATATATCTCTATGGTAATGGGCCTCTATATGTCTATGGTAATGGGCCTCTATATGTCTATGGTAATGGACCTAGAAATGTCTATGACAATGCGCCTATATATGTATATGATAATGGGCCTATATAAGTCTATTATAATGGGTCTCTATAAATCTTAACTGACTGGTATAGTACTAGCTAGTCTGGGGGGTTGGAGTAGCTAGTTAAAGCATCTAGTTAAAGCATCTAGTTAAAGCATCTAGTTAAAGCATCTAGTTAAAGCATTTAGTTAAAGCATCTAGTTAAAGCATTTAGTTAAAGCATCTAGTTAAAGCATCTAGTTAAAGCAACTAGTTAAAGCATCTAGTTAAAGCATCTAGTTAAAGCATCTAGTTAAAGCATCTAGTTAAAGCATCTAGTTAACTACATGTTTTAAAACACATCGATGATGTATTCTGCTTCTTAAGATTTCACCTCCAGTGGAGAGAAAACAGTATTTTACTTTTTTTTCTTGTAAACCCTCTGCAGTCCAGGAAGAGTCGTGACAAAGGAATGTAGATCAATGAATCAACTCCACATTACAGGTCACAATTTATTAAACAAAACCAGTGACAATTCATGACATACTGTTGAAATACATCAACTGAATTCATATACATTATTCACCCTTAATCACCAGGTTCCCTGATAGAACGGTTCTACATTATCCACCCTTAATCACCAGGTTCCCTGATAGAACGGTTCTACATTATCCACCCTTAATCACCAGGTTCCCTGATAGAATGGTTGTTGGGTTTTCGGTTTGATAATAGCTTGGACAGTGATGCGTTTGGGGTCCCACACACAGTTTTCTTCCAGTCCACTACGGACCATTCCACAGTTAGCAGGAACCCAGGCTGTGTCGTAACCATAGTCGTGCCATGTCTTCTGCATACCTGCTTGGTAACGGATTGTCTTCACTCTCCCAACATTTACAATTACTCTGATGACAACTCTTTGGTTTTCGAGAATATCCAGAGGGTATCTTCTGGCTTTATCCAGGTCTCTGCTGAGATACACTCCACGTCCCAGCATGCCATCCTCAGACTGGCGAAAACCCTTGGCCTGGATTTGCTGTGCAGCCTGTCGAGTTGTGCCGTGGAACATCACGTAACATGTGTTATCTTCTGGTTGGAGTTCCACCAGACGCGCCACCCCACGGGGAAGAGGGAAGTCTTCTTCAGCCCACATTATTCAGGTCAAAGCTGCTGAAGAACACAGGTTGGTCAGTTTAGTGAGTGAAGTAAGCCCCCAGTTAATAACTAGTGTACATTATGATGCTGTCTAAAGGACCATACAGCCAGGGTTAGGGTTAGGGTCAGGTTTAGGGTTAGGGTCAGGGTTAGGGTCAGGGTTAGGGATATGTGATCTGTTGATTTTTCATAAGCTCAAGGACTATTTCACTATTTTATAATTAGATGTTGGATGGTTCATTCCTCTCAAACTAGTCTAGGAGTGTTGTCTAGTTGAAATCCTTCGTTCCATTTTTCTTCTACAGATATCTCAAACACTAACTTAAACCAGTTAATTTCAATGTGAACTGCTGTTCTTTATTGGTTTCAGGTGACGTGGACTGCTAGATCACTGGTTCTGATCCACAAGCCAACTAGGTAAAATAGTGCCGTGTCATTCTATCTCTGACCTAACCCCAAGTGACTAACAGATTATTGCTATACATGTCAGATGGGTTCTTAACATCCTGTCGCGGTAAAATAACCGTTTGTAGTGACTATTTAAAAAGAACTGAACCATGATACAAACATTGGTTTGTAAACCTTTATAGTCTAAAACATAAAATGGTGATTACTGTAATATTATACAAAAATGGCATAAGATGTGTGGCAAAATGCATCACAGGAACTTTTCATTGTTTTGTTCGTGTCCCAATTATTTGTTTTCTAGCAGAAGTTTCAGAAGCAAACAAAATTTCAAATATCTAGCTGAGACATCCACACATAGAAGTCATGCTACGCAATAATTATTATTTCATATGTACAAAAACTGGTGTTTTCTAATTACTTTTATGAAAGATTGCCTTTTTAATGTTCTGACCGTTTTACAGTCAGGATTGCCAAGGATAATCGTAAAGACTTGAACTGTAAGAAAACAATAAAAAAAGATCATACCTTAGTTTTGTGGCGTCGTAATAATGCTCTCAAGATGCAGTTATTGTAAAAGCGAGTGAAGAGTTTGTAAGTAGTTTAATCTGACACAGACACACACACACACAGCTTATACTATTAGGGTAGAGGTGTGTTCAATATACAAATAAAGACTTACTTTTCGGTTTCGTTTCGAACATACAGTACAGGATGTTACATAATGAACACCTGAATGGAGCAGATATAATAAGAGAGTCTTATCTCTGATACTACACATATGAGTATGCTGTACAAGCTTGGCTCACAAATGGGCAGTTAATACAGATGAGTATGCTATACAAGTTTGGCTCACTAATGGGCAGTTTATACAGATGAGTATGCTATACAAGCTTGGCTCACTAATGGGCAGTTTATACATATGAGTATACTATACAAGCTTGGCTCACTAATGGGCAGTTTATACATATGAGTATGCTATACAAGCTTGCCTCACCATGTGCAGTTTATACATATGAGTATGCTATACAAGCTTGGCTCACTAATGGGCAGTTTATACAGATGAGTATGCTATACAAGCTTGGCTCACTAATGGGCAGTTTATACATATGAGTATGCTATACAAGCTTGGCTCACTAATTGGCAGTTTATACATATGAGTATGCTATACAAGCTTGGCTCACAATGTGCAGTTTATACATATGAGTATGCTATACAAGCTTGGCTCAATAATGGGCAGGTTATACATATGAGTATGCTATACAAGTTTGGCTGACCAATGGGAAGTTTATACATATGAGTATGCTATACAAGCTTGGCTCACTAATGGGCAGTTTATACAGATGAGTATGCTATACAAGCTTGGCTCACCAATGGGCAGTTTATACATATGAGTATGCTATACAAGCTTGGCTCAATAATGGGCAGTTTATACATATGAGTATGCTATACAAGTTTGGCTCACCAATGGGAAGTTTATACATATGAGTATGCTATACAAGCTTGGCTCACCAATGGGCAGTTTATACATATGAGTATGCTATACAAGCTTGGCTCACCAATGGGCAGTTAATACAGATGAGTATGCTATACAAGCTTGGCTCACTAATGGGCAGTTTATACAGATGAGTATGCTATACAAGCTTGGCTCACTAATGGGCAGTTTATACATATGAGTATGCTATACAAGCTTGGCTCACTAATGGGCAGTTTATTCATATGAGTATGCTATACAAGCTTGGCTCACTAATGGGCAGTTTATTCATATGAGTATGCTATACAAGCTTGGCTCACTAATGGGCAGTTTATTCATATGAGTATGCTATATAAGCTTGGCTCACTAATGGGCAGTTTATACATATGAGTATGCTATATAAGCTTGGCTCACTAATGGGCAGTTTATACATACGAGTATGCTATATAAGCTTGGCTCACCAATGGGCAGTTTATACAGATGAGTATACTATACAAGCTTGGCTCAATAATGGGCAGTTTATACATACGAGTATGTTATATAAGCTTGGCTCACCAATGGGCAGTTTATACAGATGAGTATTCTATACAAGCTTGGCTCACTAATGGGCAGTTTATACATACGAGTATGCTATATAAGCTTGGCTCACCAATGGGCAGTTTATACAGATGAGTATACTATACAAGCTTGGCTCACTAATGGGCAGTTTATACATACAAGTATGCTATATAAGCTTGGCTCACCAATGGGCAGTTTATACATATGAGTATACTATACAAGCTTGGCTCACTAATGGGCAGTTTCTACATACAAGTATGCTATACAAGCTTGGCTCACCAATGGGCAGTTTATACATATGAGTATACTATACAAGCTTGGCTCACCAATGGGCAGTTTATTCATATGAGTATGCTATACAAGCTTGGCTCACTAATGGGCAGTTAATACAGATGAGTATGCTATACAAGCTTGGCTCACTAATGGGCAGTTTATACAGATGAGTATGCTATACAAGCTTGGCTCACTAATGGGCAGTTTATACATATGAGTATGCTATACAAGCTTGGCTCACTAATGGGCAGTTTATTCATATGAGTATGCTATACAAGCTTGGCTCACTAATGGGCAGTTTATTCATATGAGTATGCTATACAAGCTTGGCTCACTAATGGGCAGTTTATTCATATGAGTATGCTATATAAGCTTGGCTCACTAATGGGCAGTTTATACATATGAATATGCTATATAAGCTTGGCTCACTAATGGGCAGTTTATACATACGAGTATGCTATATAAGCTTGGCTCACCAATGGGCAGTTTATACAGATGAGTATACTATACAAGCTTGGCTCACTAATGGGCAGTTTATACATATGAGTATGCTATATAAGCTTGGCTCACTAATGGGCAGTTTTATACATATGAGTATTCTATACAAGCTTGGCTCACTAATGGGCAGTTTATACATACGAGTATACTATATAAGCTTGGCTCACCAATGGGAAGTTTATACATATGAGTATACTATACAAGCTTGGCTCACTAATGGGCAGTTTCTACATACAAGTATGCTATACAAGCTTGGCTCACCAATGGGCAGTTTATACATATGAGTATACTATACAAGCTTGGCTCACCAATGGGCAGTTTATACATACAAGTATGCTATATAAGCTTGGCTCACCAATGGGCAGTTTCTCCCATTCTTCTTTGCACAACCTCTTAAGACCTCTTCAGAGATGTAAAAGTCTGGGCTCTGGCTGGGCCAATCAAGGACATACACAGAGTTGTCCTGAGGCCACTCATTTTTATCTTCGCTGTGTGTTTAGGGTGGTTGTTCTGTGAATGAACCCTCGCCCTAGTCTCCACTATGCTTCACTGTGGGGATGGTGTTGGCTAGGTGATGAGTGGTGCCTGGTTTACATGGAGTGTCATACTGAGGCTACCATCTCAATTAGCATTATAGCATATACAACATATTGGTACAATATGGTATAAAATAATCCATTATTCCTAAAGACATGATTAGATTGTTGATTCTAATATATCTTCAGGAGTTTTGCACGATTGCAAATGTTATTTTGACATTGCTCTTTGTCTTCTTTTCTTTCTTTTTGTTCTTTTTTTGCAATCTGCTTAAACATCTAGACATATTGCTCCTCTGCACTATTCAGATACATATAACACATTCTATATTAACCCATTTACATACGCCAACTAGGCAGGGTCTCTTGTTGGACTGTTCGTGTTGTGTGTTTTGCTCTGTTTTCACTGTTCGTGTACATTTTAAATGTGTGTTCTAAATGCTGCAGCTGGTGGTCAGAACAAAATCCTTGTCTGTGCCGTGCAATACTAGTTAGCTTCACCGAATGTTAGCCACTGGCTACAAACTGTGTGTTTGCATTGGTAGAGAATGCATTCCCCAGCCAACAACCACTATGATACTAGCAGAAGCTTGGTTCACCACAGGGAGTAACTAGAGCTCTAGTGAACAAGGCAGCCGTGTCCTGCACATTCATTCACCCTGTGTAGTGCTGAGCAAATGTGTACCTCAAGCTAGATCTGCTAAAACAATAGTGCTATATATGACACTCTGATAGGGTACCCCAACACTGCTACATAGTATGTAGTACATACTGGACCTATACTGGTTATATATAAACATGTAAGTCTACTCTGATAGGGTACCCCAACACTGCTACATACTGGACCTATATTGGTCCACTGACCCTAAGCTGTGTCCTTAGCAGCCAGGTAGCTGTGTCCCTATGTGTTGACACAGGCTGTGTCCTTGGCAGCCAGGTAGCTGTGTCCCTATGTTGACACAGGCTGTGTCATGCAGTCACTTTATTTAAACACGTCACTGCAGGGCAGTCATTCTGGTTTGTATACTTTCAATTCATATATTTCTGTCAAATGGCTGGCTGATTCCCCACAATTAAATCACAATACTTCTGCCATTAGTTTGGAAATCTTTGTAAATCTGAGAATATTGAGATTGTTATACTGAACTTGATGTTTAACTTATTGCAGTAAAAATGCTGTATATGATACTGTGTACATCTACTGTATACATATTCTGTATACATGACTGCAATCAATCTCAAGTGTGGTCATGTGACACATTTAATTCGAACTGTCAGTATTCCCAAAGTTTGGAAGTAGCGTAAGAAACCTTTAGGGAACATTACGGAAACGTTTAGTGCTGGACGGAAAACCTCCACAAGCAAGGATCTGCTGCCACCCTGCGGCCGAATCACACACACACACACACACACACACACACACACACACACACGCACGCGCACACGCACGCGCACGCACACGCGCACACGCACACACACACTGCCTGCTACATTGTTACTATTCCCTCTACCATTTCCTGCAACATTCCGCTTTCATGTCAGAAAGGCGACGCCACTTTGTTTCTCCGCGTTGGATATGCGATGATCTAACGACATGGAACCTAACCTGGAGACCATAACCTGGAGAACATAGTAAGTGTTAGAATAATGCACTATGGATCTACCGTACGTGGTTCCCATGTTCTAACGAGCACGTAGAATGATATTATACCGATATGGGGATATAGTGGCAGAACCCCTGTTTATAGTGACAGTAATTATAAGGCTGATATGTTTATAGTGGGGGTTTATCTGCACGGATACCTGTTCCCTGTAGGAACATATGGGTTCACTAGGAATATAGTGACGTTTCTGCCTAGTGGCTGTGAGATCTACACCCGGACAGATACGAGTCCGGAGATACCAGTACAGATATACCAGTACAGATATACCAGTACAGATATACCAGTACAGATATACCAGTACAGATACTGGTCAGTACAGATACCTAGGGGGCCATCACGTTATTTCTGATCGCTCGTTACTGACATTAAGGTGGAAGCTCTTAATCACACGTATAACGACTGGGTGGAAGTCCTGACGTGCACAAAGCACACAGTAGCTGCCCCAACTGATTGGTACATAATGTGTTAATATAATGTGTTTAATGTGTCTGTGTTCATATAATGTGTTTAATGCATGTGTGTGTCTGTGTTAATATAATGTGTTTAATGCATGTGTGTGTCTGTGTTAATATAATGTGTTTAATGCATGTGTGTGTCTGTGTTAATATAATGTGTTTAATGCATGAGTGTCTCTGTGTTAATATAATGTGTTTAATGCATGTGTGTGTCTGTGTTAATATAATGTGTTTAATGCATGTGTGTCTCTGTGTTAATATAATGTGTTTAATGCATATGTGTCTCTGTGTTAATAGAATGTGTTTAATGCATGTGTGTCTCTGTGTTCATATAATGTGTTTAATGCATGTGTGTCTCTGTGTTAATATAATGTGTTTAATGCATGTGTGTCTCTGTGTTAATATAATGTGTTTAATGCATGTGTGTCTCTGTGTTAATATAATGTGTTTAATGCATGTGTGTGTCTGTGTTAATATAATGTGTTTAATGCATGAGTGTCTCTGTGTTAATATAATGTGTTTAATGCATGAGTGTCTCTGTGTTAATATAATGTGTTTAATGCATGTGTGTCTCTGTGTTAATATAATGTGTTTAATGCATGTGTGTCTCTGTGTTAATATAATGTGTTTAATGCATGTGTGTGTCTGTGTTAATATAATGTGTTTAATGCATGTGTGTCTCTGTGTTAATATAATGTGTTTAATGCATGTGTGTGTCTGTGTTAATATAATGTGTTTAATGCATGAGTGTCTCTGTGTTAATATAATGTGTTTAATGCATGTGTGTCTCTGTGTTAATATAATGTGTTTAATGCATGTGTGTCTATGTGTTACGTTGATATTGGTACCAACGGCACACTGAGCGCATTGCTTTATTCTGTAGAATTAAACGAGCGGATATGAGCTGTGTCCGCAGTCGAAGACTGTCGGGTTGATCCACCCGGACCCGACCCGGACCCGACCGGGATGGGAGGCTTCTGAACGCCCCATCCAACATGACCGGGTTAAACCAGGAGAATGTCGAGGATTACTACGAGATCGGAGATGAGCTGGGAAGGTAAACTCTATTAAACCCGTCTATTCATTCAAGATTGGAGCTGTGAATGTTCTGTAGCCAGTCGGTGTGTGTTTGGGGTTTTATTGCGCCCTATACCGTGAGAGCATGACATTAGATGTGTGTGTTTGGGGTTTTATTGCGCCCTATACAACCATGAGATAATGACATTAGATGTGTGTGTTTGGGGTTTTATTGCGCCCTATACAACCATGAGATAATGACATTAGATGTGTGTTTGGGGTTTTATTGCGCCCTATACAACCATGAGATAATGACATTAGATGTGTGTTTGGGGTTTTATTGCGCCGTATACAACCATGAGATAATGACATTAGATGTGTGTTTGGGGTTTTATTGCGCCCTATACAACCATGAGATAATGACATTAGATGTGTGTGTTTGGGGTTTTATTGCGCCCTATACAACCATGAGATAATGACATTAGATGTGTGTGTTTGGGGTTTTATTGCGCCCTATACAACCATGAGATAATGACATTATATGTGTGTGTTTGGGGTTTTATTGCGCCCTATACAACCATGAGATAATGACATTAGATGTGTGTGTTTGGGGTTTTATTGCGCCCTATACAACCATGAGATAATGACATTAGATGTGTGTGTTTGTTTGTCTCATATTGTTACATGTTACCATGGTAACTATACTGGTTATGTTACTATGGGAGCAGACTGAAGCAGGGTTGTCTCATATTGTTACATGTTACCATGGTAACTATACTGGTTATGTTACTATGGGAGCAGACTGAAGCAGGGTTGTCTCATATTGTTACATGTTACCATGGTAACTATACTGGTTATGTTACTATGGGAGCAGACTGAAGCAGGGTTGTCTCATATTGTTACATGTTACCATGGTAACTATACTGGTTATGTTACTATGGGAGCAGACTGAAGCAGGGTTGTCTCATATTGTTACATGTTACCATGGTATATATATATATATATATATATATAGTAAATATGTATATATAGTGAATATAGAGTGTATATATAGTAAATATGTATATATAGTGAATATAGAGTATATATATATTATAGTGAATATAGAGTGTATATAAATATAAAGTGAATTTAGAGTGTATACAAGTCCCATGCTCTACCAACTGAACTACAAGTCCCATGCTCTACCAACTGAACTACAAGTCCCATGCTCTACCAACTGAACTACAAGTCTCATGCTCTACCAACTGAACTACAAGTCCCATGCTCTACCAACTGAACTACAAGTCCCATGCTCTACCAACTGAACTACAAGTCCCATGCTCTACCAACTGAACTACAAGTCCCATGCTCTACCAACTGAACTACAAGTCCCATGCTCTACCAACTGAACTACAAGTCACATGCTCTACCAACTGAACTACAAGTCACATGCTCTAGTTTCCTGCTTTGTTCTATTCTGCTTACTAGTCAGATGATGTAACCACAAGACCATATTGTTGTTTCTTCATTCAGACCGTTATCACTGTAGGAGGCACTAATAACCCTCACAGTTATGACTAACAACAGAGATCCTTTTGAGGAACTGGCCTTCCTAAACTGCATTTGTGTTTAAACTTGACTTCTTGTGGCATCTGCTTAGGCTTGCTCTGAGAATCCTATCACCATGTCTGTCTTCTAAAGCTTCTTCTAGAATACCCTTTCAGTGCTTCTTCTAGGACAGTCATCCTGTGTTAAACCAACTGAACCAGTCTGTCTCTGTCATTGTGGTGACTAAAAGAGCAGGAGGGGAGGGGGTGGGTGTGGGGGGCAGGAGGGGGGTTAATGGCACCTGGATATCTGGTAAAAGTCAGTTTCAGTAGACACTAGTTCTGACGACTGTGACAAAATATGGGGACACAGACGTGTTGGGTTGCCATGACAACTGTGTTTATCTTAAATAACTTGTTGATACCATTGTTTGATACCTGAGTTTGTTCTCTCACTGATACCTCTATCTGATCCTTTATTTCACTCTCTCCACTTCATTTTCTCCTCTCCAGTCTAAAGTCCATGTTTAATTAATCAGGGGCTGACTGCATTTTGGACTATGCAGTGTTCTTTGTTGTCTAAACTCCTGTAGATAGGGGACATCTAAGATCAATAACATTGACATGTAGAAATATATATAACGCACCTACACACTTAACTAAAATGTTAACTTTAACTTCTAACTGAAAGTATTACACTGCCGGTTTGGTTTGAAACAGGATTTGACTTCTGGTTTGGTTTGAAACAGGGTTTGACTTCTGGTTTGGTTTGAAACAGGGTTTGACTTCTGGTTTGGTTTGAAACAGGGTTTGACTTCTGGTTTGGTTTGAAACAGGGTTTGACTTCTGGTTTGGTTTGAAACAGGGTTTGACTTCTGGTTTGGTTTGAAACAGGGTTTGACTACTGGTTTGGTGGGTGAAACTCCTGTGAACTCTACTGTATGGTAGTGCCCTATTGGCCGGTTACACTTCCTGATCAGTGCCCTATTGGCCGGTTACACTTCCTGATCAGTGCCCTATTGGCCGGTTACAATTCCAGATCAGTGCCCTATTGGCCGGTTACAATTCCTGATCAGTGCCCTATTGGCCGGTTACAATTCCTGATCAGTGCCCTATTGGCCGGTTACAATTCCTGATCAGTGCCCTATTGGCCGGTTACACTAGACCTGTGTGTTCTGGTCCCAGTTCCTCTCCCTCTCTCTTCCCCTCTCTCTCTATCTCCCTCCCAGCTTCTCTCTCTCTCTCTTCCCCTCTCTCTCTCGATCTCCCTCCCAGCTCCTCTCTCTCTCTTTTCCTCTCTAAATCTCCCTCACAGCTTTTCTCCCTGCCTCTTCCCCTCCCTCTCTCTATCTCCCTCCCAGCTTCTCTCTCTCTCTCTTCCCCTCTCTCTCTCTATCTCCCTCCCAGCTCCTCTCTCTCTCTTTTCCTCTCTCTATCTCCCTCACAGCTTTTCTCCCTGCCTCTTCCCCTCTCTCTCTATCTCCTGTGTTCTGCCTGGAGCTTCTGCAGTTGCTGTGGTTCTGCCCCTGTTCTGTCACAATGGCGGAGGGTGGATGGTTACGTAATAGTAGTGTTTGGGTCTGCCTGTGTGTAGTGATGTAGATTAGTGGGCGGTAGCCTATCTTAGTCCTCCCACGACTGGACCACTGTCTCACAGTGAAATGACATGTTCAGGTTCTGCAGGGAGGATCTGGAGCTGTTTGTGTTGTCTATTATCTACCAGTGCCGAGTTAGAGATGTTTTAGAGACATTCCAGAGGAGTGGGATTCTCTCACAGTGAGAGGTCAGGGGTCAGCGTTCAGTGTGTGTGCTGCCATGACTTAGTGTCTGGAGTCACCCTATTGGCTGTTCAATGCACAAGGCTAGTACCAGAGGCCTATTGGCCTAGGTTAAGTACACTGGGCTTAGACCAGAGCCCTATTGGCCTAGGTTAAGTACACTGGGCTTAGACCAGAGCCCTATTGGCCTAGGTTAAGTACACTGGGCTTAGACCAGAGCCCTATTGGCCTAGGTTAAGTACACTGGGCTTAGACCAGAGCCCTATTGGCCTAGGTTAAGTACACTGGGCTTAGACCAGAGCCCTATTGGCCTAGGTTAAGTACACTGGGCTTAGACCAGAGCCCTATTGGCCTAGGTTAAGTACACTGGGCTTAGACCAGAGCCCTATTGGCCTAGGTTAAGTACACTGGGCTTAGACCAGAGCCCTATTGGCCTAGGTTAAGTACACTGGGCTTAGACCAGAGCCCTATTGGCCTAGGTTAAGTACACTGGGCTTAGACCAGAGCCCTATTGGCCTAGGTTAAGTACACTGGGCTGTCTGCCTGCCTCTGCCCATCTGTCCACCTGTCTGTCTGTCTGTCCCCCTGCCTGTCTGTCTGTCTGTCTGTCTGTCCCCTGTCTGTCTGTCCACCTGCCTGTCTGTCTGTCCCCCTGTCTGTCCACCTGTCTGTCCACCTGCCTGTCCACCTGCCTGTCCACCTGTCTGTCCACCTGCCTGTCTGCCTGTCTGCCTGTCTGTCTGTCTGCCTGTCTGCCCGTTCGTCTCATTCCGAGCAGATGTTCCTATGCTGATGTGTTTCTCCATTTCTCTGCCTCTGACTTAGTGAGTCAGTCACCACTTCCTCATTAAACTGGCTTTATCGTTGGTGTGTCCTCATGTGAACACAAAATGGCTTAATTTCCTATTATATTTTAGAGGCTGATATTGTGACACTGGGAATAACAATATGTGTCTCTTGCAAAACGATTTCATAAGAATGAGCTGTGCTGTTCTTTTGGTCTCTCTATGATCTCTCTTCTATCTCTCTGTTTCTTTTGCTTCTCTCCCAATGTCTCCCTGTCTCTGTTTTGGTGCTCTTTGAAGCCATTCATGTGTAACCGTCAGGGGGAAATTGGTTAAAGTTGTTTAGTGTGTGTGTGTGTGTATACACTTATGTCAGTTATCCTGCAGGCTTGCAGGGTGTGTCAGTATGTTTGTGCTAAATGGTATTGACTTGTTTTGCTTCACTGGTATTTGTTCACTTGGTTGACTGGTTATGGTTGACTAGTCTTTGTGACCGATCTTGGTCTAACCAACTGCAGTGGCCCAACTATCATCCAGGAAACTCACTGTGGAAAGTTTCAGCACAGCAAGATGACAGGGAATGTCTGTTTGTTTAAAAACATGGATTGCATAGGGGCTCGTCCGGGATAAATTTAATGTCAGCTCATTAGAGATTTGACATCAGGTTCCAAGGTCAAATAAAAGCACTGTGGACATGATGTCTGTCACAGCATCAGAATAGTGTTTACAGCTCAAGTTTCAAGTTCCTTTTTCGTCACATGTACGTCTTATCTCACCCCAACGTCCCAAACTGAAACTAGAACTGACCTCAGATAAGTCAGTACTGAGCAATTTGTTTAGAAGAATCAAAACCTTTATTAACTTATAGAAGTTCATTCATACATGCACATGATTTATTGATATTTAAATGTGTTTAAAACAAATGTGGATGAAAAATAGTTAAATCTGTTTTTGTTGATATAAAATATAGACACAGAATAACCCTACAGCACCTGGTGTCTGTATTTACTTGATTTACAGTGCCATGTCCTGTGGTGTGTCTGTATTTACTAGATCTACAGTGCCATGTCCTGTGGTGTGTCTGTATTTACTAGATCTACAGTGCCATGTCCTGTGGTGTGTCTGTATTTACTAGATCTACAGTGCCATGTCCTGTGGTGTGTCTGTATTTACTAGATCTACAGTGCCATGTCCTGTGGTGTGTCTGTATTTACTAGATCTACAGTGCCATGTCCTGTGGTGTGTCTGTATTTACTAGATCTACAGTGCCATGTCCTGTGGTGTGTTTGGTATTTACTAGATCCAAGGGCACATTTGAAATGGAAACAAAGTTTTGCTTTCTGTGGAATGAGCTGGGAAGAAATAAACAATCATGTTTGGGCATAAACTGGATCAAGTGAGTTGGGTGTTTTTACCTGAATAACAAAATAAATGTCTGATGTGTGGCTGATCAAACCTCTTTCTTCTCCCATTAATCTCAGCGGTCAATTTGCGGTGGTGAAGAAGTGTCACGAGCGTAGCTCTGGACTGGAATATGCTGCCAAGTTTATCCGGAAGCGACGCAGCAAATCAAGTCGGAGGGGCGTGGCCCGGGAAGATATTGAAAGGGAGGTGAACATCCTGAAGGAGATTCAACACCCCAATGTCATCACACTATACAACGTATTTGAAAACAAGGCTGATATCATCCTCATTCTGGAACTGTAAGTACCACAAATGCTGACCCCTACATCTTGACCTTTAAACTCTGACCCTGACCCAATGTCATCACGGTATTTTTTACTACTAAGTTGTTCCAGCTAGCTTTTAAAATGACGAGCTACTGTGAAATAACTGTGAATCACTCAGGTTAAGAGACTTTGGTCTCTATACAGTTTATGCTGTGGTTTGGTCTCTATACAGTTTATGCTGTGGTTTGGTCTCTATACAGTTTATGCTGTGGTTTGGTCTCTATACAGTTTATGCTGTGGTTTGGTCTCTATACAGTTTATGCTGTGGTTTGGTCTCTATACAGCTTATGCTGTGGTTTGGTCTCTATACAGTTTATGCTGTGGTTTGGTCTCTATACAGTTTATGCTGTGGTTTGGTCTCTATACAGCTTATGCTGTGGTTTGGTCTCTATACAGTTTATGCTGTGGTTTGGTCTCTATACAGTTTATGCTGTGGTTTGGTCTCTATACAGTTTATGCTGTGGTTTGGTCTCTATACAGTTTATGCTGTGGTTTGGTCTCTATACAGTTTATGCTGTGGTTTGGTCTCTATACAGTTTATGCTGTGGTTTGGTCTCTATACAGTTTATGCTGTGGTTTGGTCTCTATACAGTTTATGCTGTGGTTTGGTCTCTATACAGTTTATGCTGTGGTTTGGTCTCTGCAGGTCAGAGGTCAGAGGTTTAGCTGTGGATCCCTGTTGTTCATAAGGACTTTTTATGGCCTGCACAGACAGGTCTGAGGTCAGAGGTTTTAGATCTTTGTTGCCTGATGATGTGAGCTGGTCTTACCAGTTAGGCCAGTTGGATCTGACATGTTTAGCTTAATCTCTCTGTTGTTATTAGAGGTGTGCAAAAAAATCGATTCACATTCGAATCGCGATTCAAGCTTTGCCAATTCAGAATCGATTCATAGAATTCCAAAAATCGATTGATATTTATTTATTTTATTTTTTATTTATTTTTATTTTTATTTTTAATGCCGTGTTAATATTGTCCTGAAATGAGTTGCAATTAGTTGCAAAAGTTTTTATTTTTGACAAGACAAAGTAATATCAAAATACATTTAATTTGTTGCGTTTATTTTCTTTAAAATTGTATGTCTACTACAATCAATCACTTAGGAAAAAGTAAACTACATTTACATACTGTGAATCGTTTTTTTTAAGCGCAGTCGTTTTTGAATCGAAAATCGTTTTTGAATCGAATCGTGAGCCTAAAAATCGATATCAAATCGTGAAATTTTCTGAATCGTGCACCCCTAGTTGTTATAGTAACTATTCTCCTTTTTTCTTATTCTCTAATTGGTTTGCTACAGAGGTCATTACAGATCTATTTTAAGAGATATAGCACATTATGATGATGTTCTATTGGTTGGCAGAGCACCATCCAACAACGCCTTCCCAGAATTCCCTGCAGGCCTTTATAGCTGCACCCAACATCACTCCTACCAAACCAACAGATATTCTGCCAGTACACCACACTCCTACCAAACCAACAGATATTCTGCCAGTATGTCACACTCCTACCAAACCAACAGATAGTCTACCAGTACGTCACACTCCTACCAAACCAACAGATAGTCTGCCAGTACACCACACTCCTACCAAACCAACAGATAGTCTACCAGTACGTCACACTCCTACCAAACCAACAGATAGTCTGCCAGTACACCACATTCCTACCAAACCAACAGATATTCTGCCAGTATGTCACACTCCTACCAAACCAACAGATAGTCTACCAGTACGTCACACTCCTACCAAACCAACAGATAGTCTGCCAGTACACCACACTCCTACCAAACCAACAGATATTCTGCCAGTATGTCACACTCCTACCAAACCAACAGATAGTCTACCAGTACGTCACACTCCTACCAAACCAACAGATAGTCTGCCAGTACGTCACACTCCTACCAAACCAACAGATAGTCTGCCAGTACGTCACACTCCTACCAAACCAACAGATAGTCTGCCAGTACACCACACTCCTACCAAACCAACAGATATTCTGCCAGTATGTCACACTCCTACCAAACCAACAGATAGTCTACCAGTACGTCACACTCCTACCAAACCAACAGATAGTCTACCAGTACGTCACACTCCTACCAAACCAACAGATAGTCTGCCAGTACGTCACACTCCTACCAAACCAACAGATAGTCTACCAGTACGTCACACTCCTACCAAACCAACAGATATTCTGCCAGTACGTCACACTCCTACCAAACCAACAGATAGTCTACCAGTACGTCACACTCCTACCAAACCAACAGATAGTCTGCCAGTACGTCACACTCCTACCAAACCAACAGATATTCTGCCAGTACACCACACTCCTACCAAACCAACAGATATTCTGCCAGTACACCACACTCCTACCAAACCAACAGATATTCTGCCAGTACATCACACTCCTACCAAACCAACAGATATTCTGCCAGTACGTCACACTCCTACCAAACCAACAGATATTCTGCCAGTACGTCACACTCCTACCAAACCAACAGATATTCTGCCAGTACACCACACTCCTACCAAACCAACAGATATTCTGCCAGTACGTCACACTCCTACCAAACCAACAGATATTCTGCCAGTACATCACACTCCTACCAAACCAACAGATATTCTGCCAGTACATCACACTCCTACCAAACCAACAGATATTCTGCCAGTACGTCACACTCCTACCAAACCAATAGATATTCTGCCAGTACACCACATTCCTACCAAACCAACAGATATTCTGTCAGTATGTCACACTCCTACCAAACCAACAGATAGTCTGCCAGTACACCACATTCCTACCAAACCAACAGATATTCTGTCAGTATGTCACACTCCTACCAAACCAACAGATATTCTGCCAGTACACCACACTCCTACCAAACCAACAGATAGTCTGCCAGTACGTCACACTCCTACCAAACCAACAGAAATTCTGCCAGTACACCACACTCCTACCAAACCAACAGATAGTCTGCCAGTACGTCACATTCCTACCAAACCATCAGATAGTCTGCCAGTACGTCACACTCCTACCAAACCATCAGATAGTCTGCCAGTACATCACACTCCTATCAAACCAACATATAGTCTGCCAGTACATCACACTCCTATCAAACCAACAGATAGTCTGCCAGTACACCACACTCCTACCAAACCAACAGATAGTCTGCCAGTACGTCACACTCCTACCAAACCATCAGATAGTCTGCCAGTACATCACACTCCTATCAAACCAACAGATAGTCTGCCAGTACATCACACTCCTATCAAACCAACAGATAGTCTGCCAGTACATCACACTCCTATCAAACCAACAGATAGTCTGCCAGTACATCACACTCCTATCAAACCAACATATAGTCTGCCAGTACATCACACTCCTATCAAACCAACAGATAGTCTGCCAGTACATCACACTCCTATCAAACCAACAGATAGTCTGCCAGTACACCACACTCCTATCAAACCAACAGATAGTCTGCCAGTACACCACACTCCTACCAAACCAACAGATAGTCTGCCAGTACACCACACTCCTACCAAACCAACAGATAGTCTGCCAGTACGTCACACTCCTACCAAACCAACAGATATTCTGCCAGTTTGTCACACTCCTACCAAA